>JAXCGZ010005763.1:52500-55000 GCA_037179515.1 Halocaridina rubra
CTGTGTTTTGTGTTAACTCTTGTCGTGGGAAGTATAAGTGAAATATTAACAAGTAAAGTTAAGCACTGCACCAGTAAAAAGAATCCCTTCCTTATGCTCAACGCTCTACGAGTAGTGACGGGGGGGGGGGGTTATTTAGTATATGCCTATATACAAACTTGAGTTCATAAAAATTGTAATGGCTATATGTCATCTCACTGTCAAGAACTTTAAAAATTAGACTCATGTTTTATAAATATTTTGCATATCTTGTCTTGGATCCACTACAGTGGACACTAGTTTTACACTTTATAAAAATGCCAAAGTTTTTTATATGTATTATAGCATTTCACTATAATATAGTTTATCTCAAAAACTCAATTGCAATTGCAAAACAATACCCAAACGCATTTTTAACTTGCGTGATGGTATCTGTGTAAGAATTTGTCTTTATCGGTATGAGGAAAATATTCCCTGTTGGCATGACAATTATCAACGCATCGTCATTCGTCTATTGTGTTTGTGTCTTCAGCACCAGGTCCACCCGAGTTCTTGGCAGAAGAATGTGTTGGTGAAAACAATAGCGTGACAGCAACTTGGTCTCCTCATCCCACTTCCAGAGTCGCTGGATATATACTGGAAATTGACGACGGAGACGGAGAATTTAAGGTAAGAAGAAAAGAAGGAAATGAGACAAAGAGGGAGAACGGAACACTTAATAAAGTAAAACTACATTAATGTACTTAAATCCCTAAATTTTGTTGCGTGCTTCCTTTCCATAAGTCATTTTTATGACGTTTAAATGAGTAGATAAGTCTTTGTTTTCAGATTTGAGCTTTGCAATTTGCCTTTAGAAATTATATCTGAATTGAGTCTATGCTGACTTTACTTTATCATACACACCCAACTTGACACTTATTTTAACACTGTCTTAAGTAACACACGTTATTACTTCTCGTTATCGAGTACCTTCGAGCATGTTTATATTATTAATCCTATTTTTTTTTTATTTATGTGTCACAATTAGTTCCCTTGAATTGGGGTTGACACAGACCTGGCTGAAATGGGGGTGGATTTAAGACTGGATGTCTTTCCTAATGCCTGGTATTTTAATCTCAGGTGAACAAAACACACTATATTTTTACATTCGTTTAATGACGAAACTTTATCCCAATTATTCAATATTTTTTATATAATTTAGAGATCTCCTTTTGCTTGAGAGATAGTATTTTCATTTAATCGTGAATTTTAGGATTCATTACAAACCGGAATCCCCATTTTAACATCAACTCAACGGGGGTCCACTCAGCTTATACCTACATCCTTGCTAGGGTTACACACTCTGTAATCGAGGGAAGCAGCCATCTGCTGTGATGCGCGACAGCCGTAGTTTGCTTTCCCCATCACGTCGTACTCCATAGACCCACCCGCTCCAGTTGCAACACATGCCCGTTGAAAATCATATTTTGACCTCATTATCCATTTGCAGTCTATTTCCACTCATTCTTATCTCGCGTCTAATATTCTTTGCACCCCATTTATCCACCTCATTCATGGTGTTTCCTCTCAGACTGACTTTGCTGACGTCTACTCTTCGCATTTTCTTCACCAGTAAATCCTCATGCATTGTGTCCATATTTCTAAACCACCACTTTGCTCTCTAGTCTCACTTATCAGTTAGCTTTCTTCCAACACCCATTGTTAGCCTCATCTCCACATGGTATTCTCTTTCATCCTATAGAAAGAAGACATTGTAAGATTTTACTCCATGAAACTCTTTGCGTCATACAATATCGTGGATAAAATATTTGCATCATATAATCTCCTCTTTACATTAATTTCTGATATTCTATTTATCATATTTTCTCTCATCCCACCAAGATATCTTCTTATGTAAATTATTGTGTAATTCAACTCCACATTAATTTTCTATTCTCAGTTATTTATAATTACATATCCTTATACCTCTCCATGCCATCAAGCATGTCACCATTCGCTCTAATATTAGAACTGCCATCTTAGTGTTTCATTTTCATCTCCTAACTGCAAAGTTAAATCAGTTACATTTTCATAAAAATCGCAAAGAGAGTTTTTTTTCTCATCTACTTTAATAAAGTTATTATTGGTTTGAAGTCTAACTTTGCTAAAGGGAATATAGACTTTTCTTGTTATTTAACACATGGTAGTTTAACGTCAGGTCCCCAATGGCTCATAGTATTCTTATATGTATTTTTTGAAAGTGCATAAAATTTTATTTTTTCACTGCGATATTACCTGAACATTCAGTGTTATGTTATGTTTCATATCAGGTATTTTATTCATATTAAGTATAGATCTTTCTTAGGTCAGTGATGTTGCTTATATGGTATCAATGTTTGGTATATAGGGTGAGTGACTAAGAAAGTTTGTTTCTTGATAGCAATATCATCAGGATATTCAGCTATTATACTGTTATTACTTAATATGAGATGCACTAACTATAGAGGCTATCACAAGGGTTCAGTTTTAATCACTGTTGTTA
>JAXCGZ010005763.1:57500-65000 GCA_037179515.1 Halocaridina rubra
TATACGGTGAGTGACAGTGTTCCAAGGGATAGAACCACTCCCTCTCCATATTGTTAATGAATTTCGGTTTTGTATTCCATGAGCGTGAACGTTTTCAAAGCGCTTTAGTGGTTTATAGGAACTTACTTATATTATTGTTACTCTTCATTTCGAGATCTTAAGCTAAACACGGTTTTCCGTAAAACAGTATCTTTGAAGTTTTACTTATTTACTTATTTTTTTTTTATGTGTTCGCTTTATATCAGATATCTTTGTTCGTTCTTCATTTGTGTGGCTGCACCTTCAACCAGCATTTATATCATTTTAGCATCTGTTGTTAGGCGATATTAATTTTGTGCTTTCATATTCTGTCCTTTTAAGGTGTTGTGGGTCTCCTTATGTGTGTGTGTGTGTGTGTGTGTGTGTGTGTGTGTGTGTGTGTGTGTGTGTGTGTGTGTGTGTGTGTGTGTGTGTGTGTGTTGTAACATTGATCTTCTCTTTCCTTAACTGCATATCTTAGACTTTTGTCTCCAAGTCTTGGCTGAGCCATGTGAAGCTACCGGGTGATTTTGAAGTAATATTTATGTGCTGTTATATATATTCTTCAGCCAGACTTCATTCCCTCTTCTCAAGCTGTCTTTCTCCATTCCTATAATAAGGACAAATAGTAAAAAAAAAAATATCTCCCTTAGCTCTACACTTTTCCTTGAGATCACCTTCAATGGCATACTCCTTGGTATGGAAAGGGCTTTTCAACTATTATTGAGTTCAGTGTCTTTTACAATTGTTTTTGATCTCCATAAACCAGTTTGAATGCGTTCGTTCATCAAAATCATTTAACATATGTTTTTCATCTTTGTTTTTCTTCTTGGACCATCAGATATTTGGAATAATGTTTGTGGCATCTAACTGCTAACTTAGGAGCAATTATATTATTTTCTTATATATACGTTATTTTTTACACTTAGCTACTTAGAGCTTGAAGCTTCGTGTGTGTGTGATTACCTAATTGTGATTACCTAATTGTGTTTACGGGAAAGAGCCCAAAGCTCGTATCTTCCCGTCTCCTCATCGGTTCCATTTTAGACTTAGTGATACTTATCGTACCTGTCCTTAAAACTATGGATTGAGATAGCATTAACTACCTCCTCGCTTAGCGAATTCCAATTATCAACTACTCTTACACTGAAAAAGTATTTCCTTACATCCTGCAAAGAAGTTTTCTCACGAAGCTTCAAACTATGACCTCTAGTTCTAGAGCCAGCCATATCGAAATATCGATCCCTATCCACTCTATCATAACCATGAAGGAATTTAAAGACTGTCACCATATCCCCCCTTACTCTTCTAGCTTCGAGTGATGGCAAGTCTAATTCCCTCAGCCTCTCATCATAACCGAGATTGCGTATTTCTGGCACCAGTTTCGTGGCATGTCTTTGAACTTTTTCAAGCTTAGCTATGTGCTTTTTCAAGTGCGGATTCCAAAAGGGGGCTGCATATTCGAGTTTTGGCCTCACATAGGTTACATAAATATTTCTGAACATTTCCTTGTCCATGTGCCTGAAGGCTACCCTTACATTTGATAAGAATGCATATGCTGCCCTTACTACGCCATTTATATGTATTTCTGGAGACAAATCTGCCAGTATGTTTACTCCTAGATCTCTCTCATTTTCTGTCTCTTGAAGTTGTACTCCAGCCACCAAGTAGTCAAGCTTGGGCCTTCTTGCACTTTTACCCATTCTCATTACCTTACATTTTGAGGTATTGAATTTCATTAGCCACTTTTCTGACCACTCATGCAGATTATTTAGATCCTCCTGAAGTTTTCTACCATTGTTCTCGTTTTTTACTTTCTTCACAATCTTTGCATCATCTGCAAACATATTCATGAATGAATTTACAGACTCTGGTAGGTCATTTACATATACAAGGAACAAAAGTGGCCCTAAAACTGAACCCTGTGGAACTCCACTACTAACTCTTCTCCATTCAGACACTGAGTGTCTTACTCTAACCCTCTGTTCCCTTCCTTCTAAGTAAGTTTTTATCCATTCCAAGACATTTCCACCTATTCTAGCGTGTGTGTGTGTGTGTGTGTGTGTGTGTGTGTGTGTGTGTGTGTGTGTGTGTGTGTGTGTGTGTGTGTGTGTGTGTGTGTGTGTGTGTTTTACGTTAAGATGAACACTGCCGTACTTGAAGCTGCACTTAATATTGACAAATTTTATGTTTGTTATTTAGCTCAGCAGGAGTACTCTTGGAGCATTGTGTGTTTCTAATGTATTTGTATTACCTATATAAACAATAATCAAAATACGTGACAGAAAGGATAAAGAGCTTCGAGGATTTCATTGTTTGCATACATGTTATTAAGAATACATGCAAAAAAATAAAATCATACGCTATTTCAGGTGCTTCATTCCTTATGTAATCTGTGGTTTATATTTTCGTTAAAGAGCATAAAAAGTTTCAAAATATTTGATGCTCCTTTAAATAACAGTTATTGTACCTCATATATTTAAAGCTCTATGAAGAAGATGGCTTTGTCTAATGAGCGATTAACATTACTTTTTAAGTATTAAGTAATAATTTTCAAAAACGCTCGAAGGGCTTATTGCTTATCAAATTGCACTAAAAATAGTGTCTTAAGGCAGAAGAAGGCATAATTTCCAAAAAGTACACAAAGCTTTAAGGACATAATTACTTAGTGTGTGTCTAAATAAGAAATAGCACATTAACCTTAAAGCACACATATTTTACCAGTCAGCACTGGAAAGTATTGTTACTCTCAATTAGATAAACTATGAGCCTATGGAATTCAGTGCAATTTTAGGCATATATATTAAATGTTACTGTAACAAGAAATCATGACTCGCTAAATAACAATTTATGTATTTGTTGTTTTGACAAGAAATAAATGTAGAAGCTTTGTTTGTAAGTTGTTGTTTTTTTTTTCGGAGCAGGTGTTGTAATAGCTATTTGAATATATAAAGGTATATAAATCATTATTTACACACACACACACACACACACACACACACACACACACACACACATACACACACACACACACACACACACACACACACACACGTGTGTGTGTGTGTGTGTGTGTGTGTGTGTGTGTGTGTGTGTGTGTGTGTGTGTGTGTGTATTTTAAGAAGTATTTTAACTGTTCATAACTTCAATCTTCTTCAGCTGCGTGGTTCTCCTTAGACCGAACATTATCTCACCCGGAATGCCGCTTGATTGGCTGCGGAGCTGGAGTTACGTGTGAAAGTTACGAGCATCGAGTTGCCCTGGCGTCAGTTGGCTTTTCCAGGGGACGGCATTATTGGCAATTCACTGTGGACTCCTATGATGCCAATGCTGACGTTGTCTTTGGTGTAGCCAGGATCAATGTTGATAGAGAAGGCATGCTAGGTGAGAGAAAAAATAGTCATGTTATCCCAATATATATATATATATATATATATATATATATATATATATATATATATATATATATATATATATATATATATATATATATACATATATATATATATATATATATATATATATATATATATATATATATATATATATATATATATATATATATATATATATATATATATATATATATATATATATATATATATATATATATATATATATATATATTGAAATTAAACCAATGGAAAAGACTGGACTGTTTCAAATTTAGGTTTATATATATATATAATATATATATATATATATATATATATATATATATATATATATATATATATATATATATATATATATATATATATATATATATATATATATATATATATATATATGATTTAAACCCATGGAAAGGACTGGACTGTTTCAAATTTTGGTTTGTATGTGTGGCATTATTAACCATAAGTTCCTTCATTTTCTTGTTTTGCTGTAAATATACCTTTTAATATGATCAATTAAAAATGTGAAGATATTTGATATTTACATTTTCTTCGTTAAAATAAGCGAGAGTTTAAGCTGTTTCCTGGCAGGTTGCTGCTGTTGTTGGGCACTCATCCTGCTGATTTGCCCGAATGGCATGTCAATAACTTTCCCTTTTTATGAACACAATGGCATTGTAAATAGTCTAAAACTTGTGTTCGTTCTTCTTCCTCGTTTTTATTGGTGACAGGAAATGATGTTCACGGCTGGGCCATGTACATTGACCATCAGAGATCTTGGTTCCTTCATGGAGCTGCTCACCACGGTCGCTGCGACGGTGGAGTGGCAGTTGGTTCCACGGTTGGGGTACTATTGGACTTCAATCACAGATCGCTCACATTCTACGTCAATGACGAACAGCAGGTTCGTGACTAATGCTTCTTCTTCTTCTTCTTCTTCTTCTTCTTCTTCTTCTTCTTCTTCTTCTTCTTCTTCTTCTTCTTCTTCTTCTTCTTCTTCTTCTTCTTCTTCTTCTCCTCCTCCTCCTCCTCCTCCGGGATGCCTTGTCATAACATGTCTGTAAATAATTACCTTTGACGATTTTTATACGAGGAGAAATTCTTAGTTTAGTAATATACAAATATATTAGCATCAGAGATTATATCACATGTTTATTATCTAGATGATATCTTTATTTTTACTTAATTATTTTCTTTGTAGTAATAGTAAGTAGGAACATCATCATCATTATCTTCAGCAGCAGCAGCAGCAGCAGCAGCAGTAGTAGTAGCAGTAGTAGTAGTAGTAATAGTATATCCATATACGTGAACCATATTCCCCCTTATAAGGAGGGTGGCTGAGTCAGAGCAAAAATCCCTGACTTTACGGGAAGGAAAAACAGAGGAGAGAATTTTCAGTCCCTTCGCTCCACTCCATTTAGTCGACTTTTGTGACACGCAGGGGAACAATGAGGAAGTATTCTTGCCCCCCTCCCCTAAGGAGTTAATTTATATTATAAATTCCCAAATATACAAAATAGAGAAAAAGACAATTTTGTGTCATTTTTTGACCAAATATATGAGACAAATTATATTATACATAAAAATAGAAAAGAAAATGTGACTTCAATTTTTTTATATTTCAATAATTTATATTGAATTTACTAATAGCCCTTAAAAAGTAAATTAGGAAAATCTGAATATCTAAGACTTTTGTGATTTTATGTATTTATTTTTATTTGTGCATCAGTATTTCATTACTTTAAAGATCATTAACGAAATTACTAACCAAATTTTATACAAATAGAATACTGAATTATAGTCAGTAATAATTATAATTATATGAAAGTTTTTACTATGTCTTACTTAAAACATTAAAACATATTGTTGACCAGTTTTCATACTAATTGATTATGTAATTACAATCAGTTATTATGACAATTTTATCAAAAAATATAACAATTTGTCGCAAACGAATGAAGAGATGTGATGATCGGTTGGCACGGCGCAAAAGCTTGCTACCTCGGTCCTCTTGTACTAGCCTGCTGGCTAGTACAGTGGTAACGCGCTGGCTTCGCATTCATGAGGTCGAAAGATCGGTTCCCGTCCAAGACCGAGAGTTTAAGCTGTTTACTGGCAGGAACTGCTGTGGGTGGACACCACAGTGGGGGGTTGGGGCTTACCCTGGCTGACGAATACCCATTGTATTGAAATGGAAATAAAGTATTATTATTATTATTATTATTATTATTATTGTTATGGCTTTTCCAACCTTCAAAACAATAACGAAAGAAATGAATTAGATTATCGTCATTGTAACTATATCGGGGGTCACTTTGCATTCTTGTGAATCAATATAAACATTCTTTAATGCATCCAATATTTTATACTTTTCCTATCAGACTTTTATATTTAGCAATAATTTTTGCAGCTTGGATACCATGTTGTAGGTTAATATGCAGCCTTTCGTTCATTTAGAAATTTTCTACTTCTACACAAAAGTCTCTTATTTATTGAATGTGAGAGGCCTCGTCCTGTCCAGCAAGATGGACGATACAGCGCAGGTTTTACATATTAAAAGTGAGTCGTTATGAAAGAGTCAGAGACATATTATCTGATTTCTGAAGTATGTCTTATTTCTTACTTCCACGGAAAGTCTCTCTCTGATATTCAGGCCCGATTTCTGAAACAGTGTAAACCTAGGATACCATATTGTTAGTCAGCTGGACACACACAAATGGATTTCATAAACGCATCTGACGCAGTTCTGTGTATGGCTAGGATCCCGCAAGAGATCCTAGCCATACACAGAACTGCGTCAGATGCGTTTACGAAATCCATTTCTGTATGTCTAGCTGACTAACAATATGGTATCCTAGGTTTACACTGCTTAAGAAATCGGGTGATGTTAGTGAGTTGTTTGTATACTACAGGGTGACGCGCAAATGTTGTGAGTTGTGGGAGTTAATAATACATTTTTTACTTACTCGTTTACGATGCAGTAATAGGAAATGTTCCCCTTCTTAGGCGTGCTTTTTCCTTGTGATATGATATTCTCTCATTCAAGTGTTATCACTGTATATTAATATTTCATTTTTCCTACAGAGCGAAGTGGAGTCTTCATAGGACATTCTCTCTCTCTCTCTCTCTCTCTCTCTCTCTCTCTCTCTCTCTCTCTCTCTCTCTCTCTCTCTCTCTCTCTCTCTCTCTCTCTCTCTCTCTCTCTCTCTATATATATATATATATATATATATATATATATATATATATATATATATATATATATATATATATATATATATATATATATATATATATATATCCATGCTTGCGTATGATGTAGATTAAATTCTCTGATTGTGTGTTTTCAGTGTGTCTGTTAATACTTTAATTTTCCTATAGGGTGAAGTGGAAAGTCTTCATGGGACACACACACACACACATGTCTGTGTAATGAATTGCAAGCATTACAAATTCTGCTTCTTCTTCTTAAATTTTTACACTAATGAAAGCGCTTTCTTAATTCCATTCCATTTATATGAAGTATCGTGAAAAATATGTCTTTGGAAACATTATTTTCCTTTTTCCACAGGTAATTCTCTTTCCTATTGTCATTGCTTTGTGTTAATGATCCTTGTCTTCTGCAGGGTGACGTGGCGTTTAGTGAAATGGAAGGGTTATTATATCCAGCAGTGAGTGTCAACAGAAACGTGACTGTTATTCTACACACGTCTTTGGATCCTCCCCACTCGGATTATGACAGTCAGTCTGATACATGAGATCTACAGTCTGCCACCAAACTCTAACCTTTGAGTGGCTGAACCATTACAAAATGTGTTCTTTGAGGCAGGAAGGCCATTGCCTTGATTTCATGATGTTAGTAGAAATTTTGTGTGTGTGTGTGTGCATATATATATATATATATATATATATATATATATATATATATATATATATATATATATATATATATATATATATATATATATATATATATATATATATATATATATATGCTCTCTCTCTCTCTCTCTCTCTCTCTCTCTCTCTCTCTCTCTCTCTCTCTCTCTCTCTCTCTCTCTCTCTCTCTCTCTCTCTCTCTCTCTCC
>JAXCGZ010005763.1:80000-85000 GCA_037179515.1 Halocaridina rubra
ATATATATTATCAAAATATCTCTCTATCTATCTGTCTATCTATCTATCTGTGTGTGTGTGTGTGTATATATATATATATATATATATATATATATATATATATATATATATATATATATATATATATATATATATATATATATATATATATATATATATATATTATACTGTTTTAGGTTAATGTGACTAGAAATAAATAAAAAAAAATCGTGAACGTTTGTAATTCTTGTATGGAAACCATAAAAAGAAGTGTGAATATTTAACTAATGATAAAAATATACAGGATCAAATATAGAATGTAATGTAAACAACTGTATATTACTAGGAGTGGCCGTGCGCTCTTGTCCCCATTGTACAGTTATTGATTAACGAAATAGGAAATACTCTGTAGACGAGAGGGAGAAGTATATAATTTATAATTTAAGTAGCATAGCTTGAATAAACCTCCCACAAGTTGAAGATATATAAAAGTTTTTTATTATGGAGAAACAGAATGAGTATATTTATATAATATGTGCTAACTGTATACAGTATTGCTTTATTGAGTTAAGTTTACTGATTTCCTCGATGTCTTGTTTACTCAACTGGGCAAATGAGTTGGAAAAGCCATTGAGCTAGCAGTGTCATCTGTTTTATAGCTTGGATCATACATATGGGGCTAGGATGTACATACGGGCACAGGCCCCACAGGGAGTATGTTTTCCATAAGGCTTATTGATTTTAGTGATGCCATACTCTCGGAATTAAGTGATATCAACAGATTGACCTCCGATTTAATACAACTTACACCTTCATATGACGATCAAAATTCACTCTTTGGAACCAAAACCTCCGTTAAAGACAGAAATACGACAACCTGTCTACTGTGACTTAAAGCTGATTATTTGAGAGAGAGAGAGAGAGAGAGAGAGAGAGAGAGAGAGAGAGAGAGAGAGAGAGAGAGAGAGAGAGAGAGAGAGAGAGAGAGAGAGAGAGAGAGAGAGAGAGAGAGAGAGAGAGAGAGAGAGAGAGAGAGATCAAAAGCTACAATAAAGTGATATTCATAATTATACATCCAAAAGAACCATTTGCGAGATGACTTGCATAGTAAAATTTGCTTCAAAACGTTATAAAAGGAAAATCTCATTTAAGAACGTAATTGAGGTCAAAGCGTTGACCTTTGTCCGGGTCACACAGTATTAAGTCAACAAAAGTGCGTGACCACCTTATATGGAAAGAGAGAGAGAGAGAGAGAGAGAGAGAGAGAGAGAGAGAGAGAGAGAGAGAGAGAGAGAGAGAGAGAGAGAGAGAGAGAGAGAGAGAGAGAGAGAGAGAGAGAGTCTACATTAAAATAAAATTAGTCATCATCTATTAAAGTTTGAAACATTATCTCTGATATCTTATTTCTATGCACATGCATACATACATACATACATACATGCATACATACATACATACATACATACATACATACATACATGCATACATACATACATACATACATACATACATGCCTCATTCCCCCTTGTGAAGGTGGTGGCAGAGCCAAGAAACGTGCATTCATCACGATCTACACATATTTTACCCACTCCTCTCAGCTCATAAATGCACATCTTCCTCCACTCATTCCTATCTCTTACATGCATTCTTCCCTGTTCCACTGACATTCTACGTGCATTCAGTGTTCTTTTCATGCCATCCATCCATCTCATTCTAGGTTTCCTTCTTGACCTTACTCCATTCACTTCTGCACTCCACACTCTCTTCACTATTCGTTCATCACCCATCCTTTCCATGTGTCCAAACCAACTCTACGCCCTCTAATCTAACCTATCCGACAGCTTCATTCCAACACCCGTTCTCTTCCTGACATCCTCATTTCTTACTCTGTCTATTCTAGATACACCAATCATACCTCTCAAACACCTCATCTTCATTACATTCAACTTCTTCCGTTCATCTTCTCTTGCATTACAAGTCTCTGCTCCATACAATGCTGTCAGCACAATCAAAACTACATATATCCTTCTCTTTGCATTCATTCCCAAATATATATTTCTCATTACACTTTTCAACACACCAAGAGATTTACTTGCTTCCCTCACTCTGTGATTTACCTCTATATTCACTCGTCCACTCCTTGGTATATGTGACAACAGGTACTTTAAACTCTCAACTTCTTCAAGCAACTCTCC
The DNA here is from genome assembly GCA_037179515.1 of Halocaridina rubra. NCBI lineage: Eukaryota > Metazoa > Arthropoda > Malacostraca > Decapoda > Atyidae > Halocaridina > Halocaridina rubra. The sequence goes on from JAXCGZ010005763.1 coordinate 82,175, forward strand.
ATTCACTCCTTCATTTAATCTGCCTACTTTAATACTCCTCGTGCCTCTAATGACTTTACTTTTACCAATATTACTCGTAACGTCCTTCTTTCACACACACTAATAAACTCATTCACCAAATTATTCAATTCATTCTCAGTATCAGCCACCAGTATACTATCATCTGCAAATAGCAACTGATTCAATATCCAATTCACTTTTGTAAAGGGGATTACTGAGCCCAAAAAAATGTTTGTACCACAATGTAGCACCTGCCTCAGTTAATGTTCTTAGCTCGTGAGGATAAGGGTTGCCATATTCCCTCCCGACCTCTGGTGGACAACGCTATTCCTCAGTGAGGCCTTTCAGGCGCAGCTGGTTTACCTCCTGTGCTTCATCACATGGCAACTCCCCTCACACGAGTCCACCACAATTCACTGTGTTAGCAGATGTAAGATATCCCTTTGGCCCACGGCACCTATTCACAATTTTCCTCCACTCATTCCAGTAGAAGAAAGAGGGATACTAAGCTGATTGCGAATAGCATATGAAGGTTTTGAAAAAAAGTGAGAGAAAAAATGCAGTGTATAATCATCAGGAAAGGCAAGAAGAGAAGAGGATGGGGACTGAAGCAGAAAGGAATATTTCATAGAGAGCAATGGGACTAGATGCCTTGCTCGTCTTTAGTGCATGGAGAACCTTATGAACTTTGTGTGAAGAGAGGATAAGAGAGGGCATAGGGTTAGAGAGGGGTATAGAATGAGGGACAGGTGCACTAGAATTGTTAACTGAAGACTTGGCAGAAAAATGAGGGCCAAAGTGAGTGGCTTTGTCAGTGGAAGAGCAAGCTATAGAACCATCAAAACGAATGAGAGGGGGAAAGCTTGAGTTACAGAAATTTTTGGAAAGGTTTTTGGCTAAGAACCAGAAACATTTATCAGAGGGAGAGGAGTTAAGGTTATCAACTTTCATTTTTATAAAGGAAGCATAGACTTTTAAATCTTAGCAGTACAGCTATTCTTAGTTGTAATAAAAGTGGAGTGAATTAAATCAGGAGAGGCTTGGAACATCAGGTGTGCCCGATCCCTTGCCTGAATAGCCATGGAGCAGGGACGGTCAAACCAAGGATTAAGGGTAGAAAAAGTTTTCATAGAGGAGGGGATGAATGCCTCCATTCCCTATGTTATGATCTCGGCAACTTTTAGGGCAACATGATCAGGGTTGCGGGACCGAATGCAGTAGCCATCCCACGGGAAGTCAGAGGGGAAATTACACTAATCTTCATGTCGGGTGCGCTCAAAGTGCCAAAGGTGGCGCTGTGCAGGAGGACTTGATGGAGTGGGAGCAAAAATGAAAGAGATTGAGATCACAGAGAGGTCAAACTTACCAAGTGGTGAAAGCACTGAATACAAGCAGTTTGAAGGATCAGAAGTAAGAAATTGGTTAAGAGTGTTGGCTGTATGTTCATGTCGACCAGGAACACGAGTAGTATGTCTGATAATCTACTCCAGATCGTGAGTAATAGAGAAAGCAAGGGCCTCATTTCCTCCCACATTAGTGTGAGAGGATTTAAACTACTCACTTTGGTGTACATTGAAGTCCCCAATATAGAGAACTTTTGCATGTGGGTGATAAGATTGCAAGAGGACAGATATTCAAAGAATGACAAAAGGTCAGTGTAATTTGGAGAACAGTAGCAGAATCAAAAGAATATAATGGTTGTGGAGTGATAGATTTTCAGCCAGAGAACATCAAAGTCAGGAGATTCAAGGTTCATGAGCCTTGCAGTAGGAGTGTTAGTGTTGCAGTTGGGACAATTCCCACCTGTGGAATGGAAATGAGTATATATGTTATAGTGAGAGATTTGAATGATTCAGTGGAAACATGGCTAGACAGCTGGGTTTAAGAGAAGGAGGAGTTTAGGGAGGGATGTACCCAGGTGTTGTTTCACACACAAATAATTAGAGTTTAGACAACGAGTGTTAGCAAAGTGAAGAGTGAAAGAAGCATATCTATCTGTAGGTGCAAGGTTAAGGGCAGAACCATTATAATAACCAAGCGTATCTACCCTCACGCCAATAGTGGGGCCAACTAGATCCCCAGAGAATATTAGCACCCCTCTATGCAGGGTGCTAGGGGCTATAAGTTGTGGGCCTTTAGTAGGTCAACCAAAATAAGAAAAAGAGAGCAAAAAAGAACAGATTGGCAAGTGTTGAAACTTGTCAAATTTAATAGGATAGCAAGAGATGTGTAATGAATATGCTAGAATTTTGGGTGCAAATGTAGGCATAAGGAAAGAACTGTTCCAGAAGGAATACACAACCTGGAGCTGTCTGGACCAGTCCTAGTTGAATCCACATTATTCTTAGTCATAGTATTTTAACGGGCGGCTGTTGCCATGGCCAACATACATTTGTCATACACATGCATATATACATACATACCTGCTTGCAAAGGCTATGTAAATCATCATATGTTTATATATAAATATATATATATATATATATATATATATATATATATATATATATATATATATATATATATATATATATATATATATATATATATATATATATATATATATATATATGTATATATATATTTATATATATATATATATATATATATATATATATATATATATATATATATATATATATATATATATATATATATATATATATATAAATATGTATATATATATATATATATATATATATATATATATATATATATATATATATATATATATATATATATATATATATATATATATATATATATATATATATATATATATATATATATATATATATATATATATATATATATATGTATATATAT
>JAXCGZ010005763.1:90000-100000 GCA_037179515.1 Halocaridina rubra
AGATCTGTTACAAGTTTCAGATTCTGGCTTCAGCATGACGGACTGGCTTCAGCATGACGGAAGTCATACGACATCCCTCCCAACCAAAACTGAAATATCTCTTATTTCAGTCGAAGCATGGGCTAATTTTCCGGGAGCTCTTGGACATATCCTAGCTAACATTAGTTTACAATAGAAATGGGGCCGAATTATTTAAGCTATTTTCTAAGAATTCCTATTTCTATGAATCCTAAACAAATTATACAAACATAACATATATAGAGTACTTTTACAGACAACTAGAGCATGCAGGGTCTATTTCCTTGTTGGAAATCTGTAATACAAACATATTCTTATATTTAAACAACCATAATTCCAGTGTGAAACTAATATCAAACATTAATTAAGATCAAAAGCCAGTTTAAATAAAAACATTAATTCATCTACTTCTCTCGTTTCTTTAAAAGACTAAATTGAGTTAATTACGGTAAAATCATAACTTATGTAGCACATTAGCAAACAAATGAGGTAGAGTATTGGCATGTATACACATTTAAAATGATATAGACCATAACATCAACAGTAATTTCTATAAGAGACCTTACCTTCATAAATTCTATTCCTATCATTATTAGGGGCATTGATTTGTCTTAAAATTAAGCCTTAAAAACTACTCCTGAAACAAAACATGTTTTACTGTGTGTAAAGTCAAAACATTTATTGTCTTTATATGCAATTACTATTCAGAGACCACTTAATATAAAAACTTAATGAACCTAAAGATTAAATCATAATTCAAATAATAATAATGCTAAAACAACACACTAATATTATTTAAGCAGAAAACAACTTATTAATCTTAGTTCAAATCATACAATTTATCCTCAAACAAAACATGTGTTACTTTCATATTATATTACTATTCAGAGACCAATGGATAGGACGACTTTTAATTTCTCTGTCTAGGACGACTTTCGTTTTCTCTGTCTAGGACGACTTTTAATTTCTCTGTCTAGGACGACTTTCGTTTTCTCTGTCTAGGACGACTTTTACTTTCTCTGTCCAGGACGACTTTCGTTTTCTCTGTCTAGGACGACTTTTAATTTCTCTGTCTAGGACGACTTTCGTTTTCTCTGTCTAGGACGACTTTTACTTTCTCTGTCCAGGACGACTTTCGTTTTCTCTGTCTAGGACGACTTTTAATTTCTCTGTCTAGGACGACTTTCGTTTTCTCTGTCTAGGACGACTTTTACTTTCTCTGTCCCTTGCTCATGAATTCTTGCTAGGTGCGATTCCACGGTTTCCCTCGGGGATTCTTTTGTTTTCACTCCCCCGCCGTCCTTGCTGCAGGCCCAGGTTTGTTGCCATATCTCCGTTACTCGGTTAGGCAAAACAAAAAGGACAAGGACTGGGCCCATCCCGCTAATCCTTCCAGCCCGGCTTCCTCGTCCCGCCCTCGGCCGATCTTGACTAAGACCACCACGCAGGAGACCTGCAACGTCACAGCGATTCTCTTCCTGTACGGCCCTCACACGTACCTTCGAAGCAGATCTCGGGATGAAAATTTGAACCTCTGTCACTACTACAGTTGTAAGAAAGGTTCCCTATGACTTCAGGGTACCAACAATGGCCATACGTTGGTAATCGAGGCTATACTTTGCCTCCCCTGCAACTGCAAGTGATTGCAATCTCTATTCAATGGGCACTAGGGACTTGTCTGACGGACAAAATCTAAAGACTTTTAGAACTTGCAGGTCGGGGCTGCCTAGGAATAGGGTGGTAATGGAAGGTATGTGTCTACACAACTAGATTATTATTCCAAGATACTTAGGACTTAGCAACTGCTACATAGCATTACTCTACTATAAATGTCAAAAAGAATAATCATTAAATGCTGAGAAAAGCCACTAAAGAAACATTCTTATTAGCGGTGGCTACAGTAACATCAAGTATGAATTCAGATAAAAGATACAAATCATCAAGTTACTGCTGATTTCCTTTCAAAAATAATAATTAGCAACAGGCCATTGAGAGATAGCAACGATATCAGTCAACATAATAACATTACTAATAATCATGATCTAAAAATAAGAATAATAAACAATAAAAATAAATATACTAAATCAGAAATGTCAATATATATACAATGGAGACTGGCATTCAGAAGTAAGAACAGAGTTCTATACTTATACTTCATAGCAATGCTCATTCTAACACAGTCTCTTTTAATATTTAAATTCCTGCTGTCATAATCAATGTATATATATAGAGCATAAGTGGCAACTCGCTGGCTCCACAATTTGTCAATGGGAGTTCTATCTATCCTCTAAACAGTTGCGACATGTGGCAAAAATATTTATGCAAATGGCGGTACTACCGATGTCTTATCAGTATTTATGCAATAACAGCATGCAACAATCTATTGACTGCAATAAAATGTAGGCACAATTATCGCCTAGCTTCGCTGGAAAAAACACACAAAAAAAATCAAAGACGGCTACATTCTTTTAGCATTGAACGGAGCCTCTGTCAGGCTCAGAGTCGAGTGAAAGGTAGGAAAGAGAGAGAGAGAGAGAGAGAGAGAGAGAGAGAGAGAGAGAGAGAGAGAGAGAGAGAGAGAGAGAGACTGGGCGACCTTGAAATACGTTGCGGTTTCCACTCACAAGTCAGCTGAGATGGGCCTCTGTCTTTTACTTGTACTGAAAATAAAAAATTGTCGCCGAGTATCTCTAATAATAAAAATAAATAAACAAATGAACGTGAATAAACGTTAGCAATGACCATCGATAGAGTCTTACGTTTATTGTCAGCGGCTATTCTCATTCCCTCATTAACAAAAACAAAAGCAAAAAGAACTTAGTGTACAACTGCAGAACTGTCGAAGCATAAATCCATTCCTTTCTGTTTAATCTTGATAAGGACTTTACTGTAACAGCATACACATCCTTGTCTATAATGACAATCTCTCTCTTTTCATGCTATAAATCAGAGGGTTAAGTCGAAGCACACACACTGATGAAATTAAAGCAAAAAAACTAAAATCATATGTGACAGTATCCCTACTACTATCAACAAAAGTACAAATATCTTTTTCTTAACAACTTCTTAAAAAGGACTTAAGTGTCATTAATTTTAACTTTAAAACTCAGCAAATAATCTCTAATAATCTCAATTATCTTTAATTAGCCCGATTGTAATCTAAAATTCATGAAAATGCTAGGGATTAACCATGGTTATCTCTAGATAATCTTTTCAGAATCCTTTAAGTAAGATTTTAAAGATTTCTTCAATACAAAAAGAACTATAACAAAAACGGGTATCTAAGAATATAAAAAGTCTATCTCTGTGTATGCAATAATAAAAACAAAAAGTATATTTCATTATCAACAGTAAGGAATGCATTTTGCTTAAACTTCAAAATCTCGTACGGAGTTGTACATAAACAATTCAAACATAAAATATATATCTTCTTTTACTATCTCGAATTTGACTTATATCTGCTCTCTCAAATACGGGATACAGCTGTGTAACATTCTTGTTGTCATTTCGTGTCAGCTTTCACTCTTTCTTTATGACCAAGCCGAAATAATTTTGATAAAACATTATCATGGCTAAAACTCGCAAAGTTTTACTTTATCAATCTAACATATCTCTTCAGACAAATAATGTATATACTGCAGCTAGCAAAGAAAATAAAGAATCATTCATAGATTCACGTCCTTTATCACGTAACATCTATCTTGGAATCTCTCGGAAATCGAATAATAATCTCAATGGAGGAGTAGGGGACAAAACAAAAATAAAACAAACTCGGCATTTCAACCATATCTGGGCAGGTGGAGAATTACCTTCTCATCCATATCCCTCACTAGATATTGCAACAGCGCATCACCTCCCATAAATACACTCTGATATGGCATGCAGAAGGACCTGGCGGAGCAGGGGAACGATCCTCGCAGACTCCCCAATCATGCTTCCTAACGGTGCTTTCCGCGATTTCACCCCCTAGAGCAACCCCCCCCATTATACCCCTATTACACTCATTATACTCATTCGCTCACATGCGCTCACATTCAAACTTGCATTCCTTTTCTCTCTGTCTATGGAAAATTTCCCATCCCTTACCCCGATAAAAGAGAGTAAAGGTGAAATCTCGGTTGGGCCGCACGGTCACAGACTGCCTCACCAGTCCTAGGTCCCATTCTAACGAACAAACAAACATTCTACTCCCTTGAAGCTACGTTTGGGTGACACTGAAAAACCTTCCCTATTCTAGGACAGCACAAACTACTCTAATTTACTCTTACTTTCACCTGCATAGCGTGAAATTAAAAAAAACTCATCTCTAACTAATATCACGAAATTTCTTATTCTTCAGAAAAAACATGCCACACACGTATCGTAAGATTAATTTCCCATCATCATAACACAAAAAGAACGATCTGTCATTTATGTCTTTCTTTCGCTAAAACATTCCTCCAGCGGAGAAAAAAAAAAAAAAAAAAGAAAAAAAACTTAAAAACAGGCGCAATCTTAACACTCTATTTCTTACGCTTTAAGAAATTTATATAAAAATGATTTTACACGTACTTTAAAATATCAAAGCTCAGTACAATTACTACAGATTTACAATAACGAGGTTGGGGGATCGAATGGTCACTTCCACATTCCTTTCTCGAAAACCACACGTGTTCTAAGTAAAACCTTAAAAGCAGATGCACGTATATTTCTCACTATAATTCTTACGCTTTAGAAATTAATAGACTGTAATAGTGATTTCACGTGCATTAAATTTGTCAATTAAAAATCGATACATTCGCGTTCTTAAAATTCAATCTAGGCATTAATACAAATAAATGGAACACACTTCCAACGCAAATTCTTTATATTACTCAAATTATAACAAAAATGGAGTTTATTACTGCTTATAGCTATTAGTACAAATTATCCATGTTAGTAATGGGTACAGAAATTCTACTTTTATCAACTTATTAAGCGCCACACCCCTTATTAGCGGGTTGGCTGAGTCAAAGCATAACTACAAGATAAAATGGCGGTGTCCACCGACCTCAATTTCTTTTACTAATTGTCCCATTACTCACTGGATACAGATCACAAGTACTTAGCTATTTTAAGGAGGTGGTCCTGAAGAACTTCATGGCAGAAGGCAAGGGAGGAGAGGGTTCTCCTTCTTCTCTTCGAGTAAAATCGACGAATCGCCGTCTTCTTGGTCGGATCCGGCAACTTATACTTCTTGTAATGGGCATTTTCACTCAATGCTCCGGTCACACTTTGGCTTACTAAGAAATATCTTAGGAATAGTTCCTTCAAAGTTTTATAATATTCTCTATTTGACCACTCGTCACTTCTCATCCGCAGACCCAAGTATTTCAGGAAGTCGGTCGCGGGAATTATGGACGGACATTCGCGGTCTTTTACATTTGCGCCGTCGAGGTATAAAAGTGAATTTTTGACTCGAGGCGTCTTTACAACCAGGGCACGGGGTGGGGGCTGGGCCTGCTGCGTTCCCTGTGTCACCACGGGGTTTGGAGCGGCCGGCTGTTCGTCGATGTTTGAGGCGTCGGTTTCACTGTCGGGGGTGTCGACGTCGACCGGGTTCCTTCTCGACGGAGCGGCGTCGGCGCGTGCTTGTAGGCGCCGCACTTGCTCCTCCAGTTCGAGAATTCTCCGGTGTTTGGCCTCGTCACTCATTTCTTGAATTGGGAGATGTTGGATTTCTGCTTTTGCCATTCTTATTTTCTCTGCACGGGTCTGCACTGGCATTCACCTGTCTCTTCGTATGTTTTTTTTTTTTTTTTTTTTCTCTCGTGAAGATCCATACCGCACTGCCACCACTGACGTAGGGATTTTATTATGATCCCACCAAGTGTCACCACTGACGTAGGGATTTTATTATTATCCCACCGAGTGTCACCACTGACGTAGGGATTTTCCTCCTACGTATATATACTTATAATTATTAGTACCAGACGGGTACAAGGTAAGAATGGACACGCAGTGAATCCTTTGCTTATATTTATTCTAGAGTACAACACAACTTCGACGCCTCAATGCCCCACCCTATGACTATCGCAATCTATGATCTATTCGTGCCCCTGGCAAAGTTCTAACTAACTGTCTCTGCCCTGGGTGGCTCTTGAAATACCCCCAGGGGCAGGGCGTGGCTTAACATCCAATTCTCCAATGAAATCAAGTGAGATCTAGTCCAGCCAATCAACGTCAGGTTCAAAGTGGAATCCCTCCTACTTCCGGGGAGGAGTTATTGGGCATCTCTCCAGGGCAGGTACCTGCGTACGAAACACAAGTTTGTGTTTCCTGCGGTTTAGGAAATGGCTAACTTCCTGGCCTTTCATGCCCTTCTCGATGCCAGATCCTAAGTCTCACGGTTCCGGTCATATATTTCCTTGGCACTTTCTACAAACATTGTAATAAAATATCTGTGCCCTCGACCAACCGTTACCCCTCAAGATCTGTTACAAGTTTCAGATTCTGGCTTCAGCATGACGGACTGGCTTCAGCATGACGGAAGTCATACGACAATAATAATAATAATAATAATAATAATAATGATAATAATAATAATAATAATAATAATAATAATAATAATAATAATAATAATAATAATAATAATAATAATAATAATAATAATAATAATAATAATAACGATAATAATAATAATGATAATAATAATAACAATAATTATAATAAAAATAGTAATAATAAATAATAATAATAATAATAATAATAATAATAATAATAATAATAATAATAATAATAATAATAATAATAATAGTAATAATAATAATAATAATAATAATAATAATAATAATAATAACAATAATAATAATAATAATAATAATAATAATAATAATAATAATAATAATAATAATAATAATAATAGCAATAATGACAATAATGATAATAATAATAATAATAATAATAATAATAACAATAATAATAATAATAATAATAATAATAATAGTAATAATAATAATAATAATAATATTAATTACTATCTGCCTTGGCTGTTTCCCCCTTTAATTGGGGGTAGCCGACATCAAAAAAAGGAAAACAATACGGGGATTACTTTGCTCTATGGGCAATGACGAGGGAGCTAGTGACCATTCAGATGGCACTGCTGGAGCGCCACAGCCCATCCTCCCGGCTCTTCCACAACCTGTGTCGCTTCACAACTGCCAACTCCCCTACTGTCCCTACCACAGGGCTACCTCTGCAAGGTGCAGCCCCTTAGTAATAGCAGATGCATATCAGAGCTGCATCACATCGCTTGCCACTCATTCCTATTCCTAGCACGCTCGCTTGCTTCCCTCACATCCATCCTCCTATCATTCAGGGCTCTCCTTGCTCCATCCATCCACCCAAACCTAGGCCTCCCTCTAGCATTTCTCCCATCAACTCTCGCATTCATCACCTTTTTCAGCAGTCTTTCATCATCCATCCTTTCCACATGGTCAATCCATCTCAGAACATTCATATCTACTCTGGCTGCAATTTCTCTCCTCACACCCGTTCTTGCTTTCACCACTTCATTCCTAACCTTATCCAACCGAGATACACCAACCATACTACTCAGGCATTTCATCTAAAACACATTTAGTTTCCGTTTCTCACTTACTTTCATACCTCATAACTCTGATCCATACATCACAGTTGGCACAACCATTTCCATGCAAAACTCTTAATATTCATTTCCAACCCTCTATTCTTCATCACTCCTTTCAATGCACCCAACACTTTACATCCTTCATTCACTATGTGACACACATCTGCTTCCACTCCACCATATGCAGCTATAACCGAGCCTAAATACTTAAAGTGATTCACTTCCTCAAGTGTCTCTCCATTCAACATAACATTCAATCTAGCACCATCCTCACCTCTTGTACACCTCATAACCTTACTCTTTCCCACACCATTCCAAATTCTGACACTAACTGACACAACTTCTCCTCTGAATCTGCCACTGCCACAGAATCATCTGCAAACAGCAACTGATTCAGCTCCCACTTGTTATCATCCCCATCTTCCATTCTCAAACCTCGACCACGCACTCGCTCATTCACCTCTCTTACGTCTCCTTCAATATACAAATTGAACAGCCATGGTGACATCACATATCCCTGTTTCAGTCCCACACTCATTGGAAACCACTCACCCATTTCATTCCCTACCATAACACAAGCTCTACAGCCCTCATACAAACAATTCACTGCATGCAACAATTTACCATTAATTCCATATAATCTGAAAACATTCCACATTGCCTCTCTATCAGCTCTATCATATGCTTTCTCCTGATCCAAAAATGCAAAATACACATCCTTACCCTTTGCAAAATATTTCTCACATAACTACCTAACCATAAAAATCTAATCTATACAACCTCTACCTCTTCTAACACCACTCTGCACTTCAGTGATCACATTTTCTGTCTTTTTCCTAATCCTATTAACCAGTTTCCTACCATACACTTTTCCTACCACATTCAACAAACTTATACCCCTAAAATTACTGCATTCATACACATCTCCTTTACCTTTGTATAGGGGCACAATACAAACAATCACTCATTCCACTGGCACCATTGACAAAATAAAGCATATATTAAACACTCTCACTAACCATTCCAATGCAGTCACACCCCCTTCTTTCAACATCTCCGCTCTCACACCATCCATTCCAGGTGCTTGACCTGCTTTTGCTTCGCACAATGCCCTTTTCACCTCCTCTCTTGTAATCTCTCTCTCATTTTCATCTCCCATTACTGGCACATGAACACCCACCACTGCCACTATAGCTGCCTCTCTATCTTCCTCAACATTCAGCAAGCACTCAAAATATTCTGCCCATCTTTTCCTTGCATCGTTCCCTCTTAACGTCTGTCAGTCATTCATCCTTGATCCACCCTTCCTTACTCTCTTCACTTCTTTCCAAAACTTCTTTTTATTCTCCTCATTTGACCTACTAAAACCCTGTCCCCACCTAACATTTGCCAACCTCTTCTCTTCCTCTACAATCCGCTTGGTTTCCACATTTTTCTTCCTATATTTTTCATACTTTTCCTTACTTTTACACTGCAGCCATTCCTCAAAAGCTCTCTTTTTCTCTTCCACCTTCATTTTCACCCTTTCATTCCACCACTCGCTGCCCCTCCTCATGCCACCTCCAACAAACCTCTTTCCACACACATCACTTGCATGTCCCACAAAACATTCTTTCATCAACCCCCATTCCTCCTCTAACTCCCCAACTTCTATTTCTTTCACCCTGTCATATGCCACTTTCAACCTGTCCTGATATTCCTGTCTCTTTTATTGTTTTTTCAACTCTTCCACCTTCACCATTTCCCTTCTACATTTCCTCACTCTATTTCCCCACTCTTTTGCTACTACCACTTTTGCTTCAACCAAAAAATAATCAGACATCCCAGCAGTCACACCTCCAAATGCATGCACATCTTTCACTCTACCAATCATGCTCTTTGCTACCAACACATAATCCATCAATGATCTTTCTTTCACTCTTCCATTTGCCACTCTCTTCCATGTATACTTATTTATTAACTTCTTCTTGAAAAAACTATTACCTATCACCAACTCTTATTCCACACACCTTCTACCTCTCCATCATCCACTCTGGCATTCAAGTCACCTAACACAACTACACAGTTCCTTCTACTCAGACCATCCACACACCTAGTTAACTCATTCCAAAATTCATCCCGCTCTTCCTCACTTCTCTTACATCCTGGCCCAACGCACTAACAAAAGCCCAACATTCCCTACCTATCCTAGCCCTAACCTACATCAGCCTAGATGATACTTCTTTCCATTCCACTACCTTATTTACCATCCATTCACTCAGCAATAATGCCACACCTTCTCTCGCTCTCCCCCTTTCAACCCCAATCACCCTACCTGTTACATCACCAAATGCTACTTCTCCTTTTCCTTTCATCTTCGTCTCACACAATGCCAAT
>JAXCGZ010005763.1:105000-107500 GCA_037179515.1 Halocaridina rubra
TATTTCATGTACACCTCAGTGTTCTACAGTATTGAGTTATGTGTTGTACTCTGATATTAAAAAAGTATTTATAGGATTTGACATTTTTAAGGACAGAACAGTTGGAGGTGTAACAGAGTGTACATTTAATAGTTTATATAAATATGACTATGCTGAGACACTTGTAGCATAAACGTAGATGGGGCAATGGTAATGGCATCCCATTTAAATGTTTTAATTTTGTTTTATCTTACTCAGCAAAATTCCTACCTTAATGTTCAAAACTTTTTCAAAACCAGTGAGGCACTCGCCTCATTTTTCAGTCACTCAACAAAACGAACACAATTTATTGATAAAAAAAAAAAACGCATTCCAAGGGCAGTACCAACGAGATGGAGTTCGAATTCAATACTAATCCAGACTATTTTACAACAATATGGTGACCTTTGCAAACTCTTCAACAGTATGAAAAATAATCTTAGATTGTGGAATCCAGATACTTTAGTGAGAATCAATGGGTTTATATGATTGTCTAGCAAAAGACTCAACATACTTTTTTTCTAATGGTTTATAATACAGTTTTCATTAAAACTAAAACTCTTTTCAATATCCTACAAACTAAAATGATAGATATTCCATATTACATTAAATGAATCAATGGCACAAGAAATTTGCTGGAGGATCTTCACAAAATTTTCTAGGATTTGTATGTAAAGGTTGAAGAATATTGCTGAGAAAATAACTCAACCGAATCAAAATCTCGTACAAAAGGATCATTTAAAGAAAAAAGAATAACAAAATTTTGTATAATTTTGGATGATATACTGAAGAACATGAAAGCCAGATTCAATGACGTGTAAAACTTCAAGTTCATTTCATTAGTTGATGGCAATAAATTTCAAAAACTTGCTTGCCAGGTTGATAAAAATTCATTTGAAATTTTAAAAAAAGAACTACGGAAACTTTTTCTGCGTCATAAGACTTAAAGCGGATTTAGCTGGAATTTACAATGCAGAAGAGTTTCGAGATAAATCTCGTAAAAAATTTTCTCTATTTTATATTTGAAAATTAACTGCACTAGACGTTCCCTGAAGCTGTGAAGTTGCTGCAGTTAATTTGACAGTTTCTGCTACAACTCTTTCGGTGGAGAGGTCATTTTCTGCTTTGAAAAGAATTAAGAGCTACACTAGCAACAGAATGACAAATCAATGACTTTCGTCACTTGCATGAAGATCCATTGAAGAGGAAAGACTTAACACTTTCAGCCTCTATGAAAAAGTGACAAATATTTTTGCTACGAAGAAAGAATGGATTTCCTGCTTAAAAAGGGTAATATATATTACTAAGCAAACTTTATCACTATTTTTACCATTTTATTTTTTTTATTACATTTTACTCCTGAGTACTTACTGACGACACGTTCCTGAATTATTCAAGACGATAGTAAAACAAAATTCTGCCAAGTGTTCAGGCTGCATTGGCAACACAAATCGTTACGAAATGTAAAGCAATCCATAATGGTACAGGAAAATAAGGTATCTATCGCGGAAGCCTAGCTATATATTAATTTAAATAATATTAACACACTTGTAGTTAATTAGACGTAAGCCATTCCAATGTAGAGGGAGGAGAAAAAAAAAAAAAAAGTCTTTATTTTTAGATGGTCTGCCTATGAGTTTTCTAAAATAACAATTAAAAGTTTAAGATGCACGAAAAAAGTGCAGAGAAATTTCTGGCAAATGCGTACTTTGGCAACAATAATGTGACTCAGTCCATAACAGGAGAGGGAAAAAAGACCCCAACAAGCTGGCCTCCACTACATCGTTGGAGGGTCTGCGGGCCACAAGTGGAAGGTCCGCTCACCCTCAAGGGTGAACATCCAACAAAAAAAAAAAAAAGTTGGAGGGTGTGAGTCTCATCAAGGGGTGTGGTATGATTCCCTTGAGTCTTATGGTGTTGACAATCAAGTAATCGAATTGGATATAGACGCATTAGACTCCGTCTTCATTCCCCTTCACGGCTCCAGGGTTACTGTCGGTCGTGAGCTGTGGGAGGAAGGAGGGTAGGGAACTAAATCCCCCCCTTAGGCTGATGGGATGTCCATATCAACAGGGTACATAATGAAACTGGGTAAGGGAGTGTTGTGTGTTAATATTACAAGCAAAGTGATATATCTTTATTTCTTTGTATTAAAAAGGTCAAATTGTCGACTTATGCATTATGTACATGCGCCTTTGTGTATCTGCGAATGTGTTTTTGCATAATACTTGCATGTACGCGCACACATAAACACACACACACACACACACACACACACACACACACACACACACACACACACACACACACACACACATATATATATATATATATATATATATATATATATATATATATATATATATATATATATATATATATATGTGTGTGTGTATATATATATATATATATATATATATATATATATATATATATATATATATATATATATATATATATATATATATATATATATATATAT
>JAXCGZ010005763.1:112500-137500 GCA_037179515.1 Halocaridina rubra
AGTGATTAACTCTACGACAGTGGTGGCAGCGCAGTACGGATTATCACGCCTGGAAAACATACGAAGAGACAGGTGAATGCCAGTGCAGACCCGTGCGGAGAAAACAAGAATGGCAAACGCACAAGACCGGAAAATTCTCGAATTGGAGGAGCAAGTGCGGCGCCTACAAGCACGCGCCGATGCCGCTCCGTCAAGAAGGAACCTGGTCGATGACGATGGCCGCCGTAAGTTCGTAGGTCTTTCTGGCGGTATTTATCACGTACGTGCGAAGACTCTCAATATCATACACAGGCAAGAGCTTTTGCGGGGCGAAGGTGTCCCAGGGTAATTTGAGATCTTCCCCAAACACTAAGAAATAGGGGGAGTCCCCGATGGATTTATGATATGCGAAATTCAGGGCCTGCTCCACTTGTTTCAGGTGCAGGTTCCATCCTTGGGGGTCAGAGGCAGCGAGTTGGCGTAATAGTGTAATAATGGAGGCATTTCGCCGCTCTACTAACCCGTTAGCTTGCGGCCGATACACTTGGACCGCGGCATGGCGAACTCGTGCCAACTCGCATAACCCCTTGAAAACTTCGTTCATAAATTCGTGTCCATTATCAGTTACGACTTCTCGAGGGAATTCAAATACTAATGTGAACTGGTACAGGGCAACGGCGACCGAAGCCGCGCTCTTATCCTTCATCGCATACGTGAAGGTATATCTTGTGCATTCGTCTGTGAGTACGAATATGCATAAGTAGCCATCATATGATCGGGGTAAGGGGCCTATCAAATCGCAATGGGCTCTCTCCCATTTAAAACTGCATCGCGGCCAAATCCGGGCAGGGGGAACTGTATTAGGCTGTCTTTTGAAGCAATTGCACACGTGGCATTTCTTTACGTACTCTACGACGTCCATTCTGGATATACAGAAAGAGAGAGATGCAAAAGCGTATGATCTCAGGCATAGCACGAAGAAGCATGAAGTAAAAGTAGGCGACCGAGTCTACGTGAAAAATGTTAACCGCCAGCATAAAATGTCCCCCTTGTATCTAGGTCCATATCGGGTATTAGAGATAGCGCATGACAATATAACCCTTAGAGATTTATGCAGTGATAAAATTTGCCATTTTCATTCCAGCTTGGTCATAAAGAAAGAATGGGAGCTGACAAGAAATGACAACAAAAATGTTACACAGCCATTTCCCGTATTTGAAAGAATGGAAGTTGTTCCGGAAGACGAAGGAACAGGGGAGAAAACAGCACCCACATCCGCAAACCCCCGTAAAAGCTAGTCAGCCGGAGCCCTGAAGGCAACCCTTGGGCAGGATAAGAGAGGAAAGAATAATGAAATAAAAGGGGTGGTAAAAATAAAAATACACCACCGTGCGTAAGTATGGGCAGACAGACAGAACAGTCTTATGGCGGACTTCCCCCGTTCTGAAGGAAATTCTGTTGTTTAGTAATTTACATAAGTCAAATTCGAGATAGTAAAAGAATATATATATTTTATGTTTGAATTGTTCATGTACAACTCCGTACGAGGTTATGAAATTTAAGCAAAATGCATTCTTTACTGTTGCTAATGAAATATACTTTTTGTTTTTATTATTGCATACACAGAGATAGACTTTTTATATTCTTTGATACCCGTTCTTGTTATATAGTTTTTTGTGTTGAAGAAATCTTTAAAATCTTAATTAAAGAGTTTTGAAAAGATTATTTAGAAATAATTATTGTTAATTACTGTTACTGTTATGAATTTAAAATTATAATTGAGCTAATTAAGATAATTAAGATTCTCAGAAATTATATGTTGAGTTTTAAATTTAAAATTAATGATATTTAAGTCATTATAAGATGTCTGTTAAGAAAAAGATATTTGTACTTTTGTTGATAGTAGTAGAGATATTGTCACATATGATTTTAATCTTTTGCTTTAATTTCATCAGAGTGTGTGCGCTCCGACTCAACCCTCTGATTTATAGCAAGAAAAGGATTGTCATTATAGACAAGGATGTGTATGCTGCTACAGTAAAGTCCTTAGCAATATTAAACAGAAAGGAATGGATTTATGCTTCGACATTTCTGCAGTTGTACACTAAGTTCTTTTTGCTTTTGTTTTCTGTTAATGAGGAATGAGAATAGCCCGCTGACAATAAACGCAAAACTCTATCGATAGTCATTCCTAACGTTTGTTCACTTCCATTTGTTTATTTATTATTTTATTATTAGAAATACTCTGCAACGATTTTTTTATTTTCAGTACAGTTAAAGGAAGGAGGCCCGTCTCAGCTGACACATGGGTGGAAACCGCAACGTATTTCAAGGTCGCCCAGTCTCTCTCTCTCTCTCTTTCTCTCTCTCTCTCTCTCTCTCTCCTACCTTTCACTCGACTCTGAGACTGACAGAGGCTCCTTTCGATGCTAAAAGAATGTTGCCGTTATTGATTCTTCTTTTTGTGTTTTTTTTTTCCAGCGAAGGTACGCGATAATTGTGCCTACATTTTATTGCAGTCGATAGATTGTAGCATGCTGTTATTGCATAAATATTGATAAGACATCGGTAGTACCGCCATTTGCATAAATATTTTTGCCACATGTCGCAACTGTTTAGAGAATAGAAAGAACTCCCATTGACAAATTGTGGAGCCAGCGAGTTGCCACTTATGCTCTATATATACATAGATTATGACAGCAGGAATTTAAATAGTAAAAGAGACTGTGTTAGAATGAGCATTACTATGAAATATAAGTATAGAACTCTGTTCTTACTTCTGAATGCCAGTCTCCATTGTATATATATATTGATATTTCTGATTTAGTATATTTATTTTTATTGTTTATTTTTCTTATTTTGATCATGATTATTGTGACAGAGTGTTTCGCTCAATGTCAACAGAGGCTGTTAGATGCCTTATTAAATAAAATTAGTAACATAACTGTTATTTTCTAACTAAAAAAATTAATTCCCTTTAACATAACTGTTATTTTTTAACTAATAAAATAATTCCCACTTCTTGACTTTCGCAGATTATGATTATTTGCAATTTGTATTTTAGCTTATAGCTAATTCTATATAGCTTATTGACTCTTCTTGTACGTGTAGCAGTATAGCCCCAATATAAAGGCTGCCCATATTTTTCTGCCTGCTCCGAGCCAAGAAAATTAAGAAACACAGAACCAGTAACCTAACTTTTCATTAGTATTCTCGTTTTATTTTATTTGCTTCCACTTGTTGCACCTAAAAATACTGTCTCTCCCTTGCATCTCTGCTATAATTGCCTGCCAGGGACCACCACTAAAATAGTCCTTAAAATGAAATCAGAGCCAATTACTGCTCTAGGAATGTCTCCTACAGATGACGTCACGAAGCACAACAAGGAGACGCTCTCTTTTGGCGCCGAGACTGCCCAGAGGCAACATCTCGCCTGGGTGGTCTAAGTTTATTTTCAATATTTTACGTGGCATCTTCACAGGAATTCATCTAGCACAACAAGGAATTCATCTAGCACAACAAGGTGAGGGATAGTGTATGGTAAAGCTCGTGGGTCAAGCAAATTGGTTTATTTTCGAGAATTAGTTACATTCGTTACTGGATAAATCTTATGGATTTCTATTCTCAGATTCCATTCCCAGTCACACGAAATTTTGTAGATTACCACACTGGAATCTCACATGCCAAAGTTAATTCCTTAACCTGTAAATTACAGCTGATATATATTGCTGAGAAGTTTCTTTTCACTGAATGTGATAAACGAAAATCTCATCCTCTGAAGACTAGTTATGAGCCCGTAAAAATCTATCTCTCTTCCTAATAAATTCTAATTTCATTTCACCCCTTTCTATCATCGTAAATAAAGTGTTTTTACTTCAAAAACTCGTCAATAAAGCTATTTGCCAAAAAGCCAAATTGCAAATATTCAAAAGATAATTTTTCCCAGTTGGCTATGCAAATATTTCTTGTTAACCACAATTTAATGAATGCATACCGTATTTATCTTGCTAATTCTTCATATGTTGGGGATAAAGTGTTTTGAGTTATAAGTTGCAAATACCTCAAAAGGTGGTTTTGCACCCTTTTTTTTATTGCAAAGTTCTTGATAACTAAAAGTGAATGAATACTGTATTTATCTCGTAGATTCTTCCTTTATCCTAAATAGAGTGTTTTACCATAATAATTGCATATCAGTAATAAGCATTGCAACTTTTGTGGTTGCCCACAATTTAAGGAATACATACAGTACTGTATTTGTCTTGCCTATTCTTCATTTATTGTGAATATATTATTTTCTTTAAAAACCAGTAAAGAATTAATGTTTTGTATGCTATTATGGTAGCATAAATATTTCTGGTTTGCTGTGAATAACCTATATATATTCATAAATATTTCTGGTTAGCTGTGAATAACCTATATATATACATCCAGTAGAATGACATTGGAAACTCATTATATGTGTGCTCATGCTTTCAGTTTCCCATTATAAACTGTGTCATTTCTGTTTCTGAAATTGCAGTGTCCTGTATTCTACTCTGCCTGTGTGACAGAGGTAATCATCGAGTTGAGGCCAAAGTCTTGGCATACGTCCGTGGTGCCGGGAAACGAACTCATACTCACCTCCTCCGGGATTCGAGGCAGCATTTCATAAAGTTTAATTTGAGAAATTTAATTCAATTCTTTTAATGTCATTGCATTTCCAAAATTAAAAGAAAGTTGAATTCTGAGTTTCATTTAACCGACTAATGGTATTGAAGATAGGGTGTTCAAGTACAAATATCTGTCCTGTCTGTTTGTGAGCTCTTAACCGAGCTCGGTACTTTGAGTCCCCTTAGTAAAACAGAATCTTAAAAACACTCTAGCATCATCATTTAAAACCCCAAACCCCCACATTAATTGGCGCCCGAACTGGGACCCGAACAGACAGACTGATTTTATAAATTTATTTTTATTTTGCTTTTTAACATTGCACATGAAACCCGATTACCATTGGCTCGATTATTGAAATGAATGAATCTTAAGCTGCACACGAAAATTTTTGCGCTAGAAACGTTGCGGATAAGAAATTTTTCTTTGTTTTCAATATTAATTATGGTAACTCATATTTTCTTGTTTCCCATGTGGTAAACAATATTTCAGGAAATCTACATGAGATTATGTGGTAACAGACTTAAGAAATTTTGCATGACGAGAAGACGTGTTATATAAAATTTCATTTATTTGCGTGATAAGATTGAGTTTTAAAACATTCGTGTTTTATATATCCGTTAAAGGGTGATACTTGTTAGGAATTGTTTATATTTCCTTAGGATTTAGGAATTGGGAGAAAGCATATTAAGTATTTTTGCTTATAATTGTGTTTTATATTCAAGCATTGACTGCTTATAGATTGGAAGAAAAACTTTGGTGTCATTTATCGAGCCTAGGCTAAGCCTTTCATGTGTCCGAGTTGTCACTTGAAAATAAATTTTCTCATTACTAGTAGAAATGTGTAATCTGGCTGCCTAGTAAGCTGTTAGCTTATCGTTGGTGTATTTTGCATAGGATCTGTGCCCTTTTGGTAACACTCCAGAATTTTACTTACGACATTTTATTTGTGGGTACTGCCATATACGCGCTCATACGCAGGCACGACCACTGTACTGTACTTGTCCGTATTACTTACGACATTTTATTTGTGGGTACTGCCATATATGCGCTCATACGCAGGCACGACCGGTATACTGTACTTGATTGTACTCTCAGGCACTGGGTGCTAGTCGGTAAAATTCGTTGTTACTCATTCCTTTCATTTGCACCATAACTGCAGGTACTGCCACGTATTGCTGTTAAGCAGGCACGACTGCCATTCTGTATTACCAGTGTTTCATACACTGTTTTGCAACATATTGTTGCTGTTGCACTTGATTGTGTTGCTCATTCCTTTCATTTGCACAATAACCGCAGGTACTGCCACATATTGCTGTTAAGCAGGCACGACTGCCATTCTGTATTGCCAGTGTTTCATGCACTGTTTTGCAACATTTTGCTGCTGTTGCACTTGATTGAATTTTGAGTCACTTTTATGGTGAGATTTTGAGATCACTTTTACGTTCAAGTTTGAACTGTGGTGTTGTGTGGTTCTTTCATTTTTTTTCTACTACTGTATTGTAGAGATTTGTTTTTTTTGTGTGGTTGTTTTGGCACTTCGTTATTGACTGTTCAGGAAACAAACATGGAAACCATCCAAACATTCGATGAGGAGCGTTACCTAGACATACTGATGGCTAGGGGTGAGAGATATGGTTTTTCCCCAAGACAGGAGCTCTTCGAATGGGCTCATGAGAAGATGGTTGAACGCCAAAATAAGCTGGAGGCACAAGCACGTGAGGAGGCACAAGCAAAAGCACAACGTGAGGAGGCACAAGCACAACGTGAGGAGGCACAAGCACAACGTGAGGAGGCACAAGCACAACATAAACATGAGCTTGTGCTTGCTCGGCTTCGAGCGGAAATCCCAGACAGTAGTCCTTTATCCGGAAATAGAGATTACAGGAACGGGAAGCACAAGAGCCCCTCGCAGAACCTCAATCGTCCAGCTCCTCCTCCTCACACTCCTAAGCCTTATTACGGCCATGCACCCACACTCAAGAAGGATGACCCGGTAAGACCTAAGCCTCAGCAGTTAAGAGGCAAAGGCCATTACTCTGCTCCACCTTCCCAGGGTTTCCAGCCAAACTCTAAGAGCCACCAGGCTCCCTCACACAGCGGCGGCCCACGTAGCCGTCTGGCCACTCACTCAGCCTATGTTGTGGAAACAGGGCCAGAAAGGGCCAATGAGGAAAATGCCGAGGAACCACCACACAAACTTGCCAATGTGAAATTCATCGAACATGATGATCTGGAAATGATCCCAAAATGCCTAGAAACCATAAATGGTGTGGAAGCTGAGATAGCCCTTGACACAGGGGCCAATGGCATACTTGTTGACGAGAGAATTGTCAGGGATGAAGATTTTACCAGCAAAGTCGTTCATGTGCGGGTTGCTGAAGGAACACCCCAAATACGACGCTGCTGTGTCATTAACCTGGATTGTAAATACTACAAGGGAAAAGCCCCAGCTGTGGCAATGATTGGGCTTATGTACCCTGTCTTGATGGGTCGTGCACTGAACCTAGTTCCTACTTTCCAGGCTGACCTCTACCATAAGGACATTTCTCGTTATAACTTCCCTCGGGGGAAGTCACATAAAGCCATTTCAGCAGCAACTCCTGGCATCGATGCCAAGAATATGGACGATTCTCCGACTGACTCCGTTGAGTCTGCCGCAGTCAGTACACGTAATGTGGAACGCAGAGAGTTTACCCCTCCTTTACCAGATGATGCACCTCTAGAGCCATTGAAGTCCCGTCCAGACTTTGCCAAATTGCAGCAAGAGTGCCCCAGCCTCAAACGCTGGATGCAGCAGGCCACCGAGGGAAGGACCTTCACGGTGAGAGGAGGAGGCCAGATCACTTATGCCCTTGAAGATGGAGTACTTCGTAGGCATGTGACTAAAGGTGGCCACACCTTTAAACAGTTGGTGGTGCCCGCTTCGCTGCGCCACCAGGCTATGTATGTGGCACACCATTTACCTCTGAGTGGACACAGAGGCAAAGCAAAAACTCGGCATGTCTTTCAGAAGGCTTTTTCATGGCCAAACATGTACACCGAGGTAGACAGATATGTAGGCTCTTGCCCTGTCTGTCAATCCACCTCAACGGCACCGGTACCGAAAGTTCCCATGGGGATAACTAAGCTCTCAATGGAGCCAATTTCCAATGTCGCTATTGACATACTAGGTCCTATTAATCCAACTTTGTCCAGGGGGAAACAATTCCTCCTGGTATATGTTGACCTGGCAACAAGGTACCCAGATGCAGTGCCACTGCCTTCTATCACAACTGAAGCAGTCGCTCATGCCCTATTTGAAATGTGCTCCAGGGTTGGCTTTCCTGAGCAGGTCACTTCTGACAATGGAAGTCAGTTTACAAGTAGGCACTTTGAGGCTTTCTGTAACCTTTTCGAAATCAAGCACATTCGTACGAGTGTCTATCATGCCCAATCAAATGGAGCATGCAAACGCTATAACGGGACATTGAAGCGATGTTTGCGCAAGCTAGTGATAGATATGCCTAGGCAGTGGGACAAGTACGCCCCTGCTGCACTTGTCTCCTTCAGAGACACGCCCCACGACACTACTGGATACTCGCCTTTCGAGATGATTTTTGGTCATAAGGTCAGAGGCCCAGTAGAATTCTTGGCAGAATGTTGGGATTCACCTACCATCGAAGATGACGATAGGGACGTTCATGAGTATATTTTGAAGTTTTCGTCTCACCTCAAAAAGGCATGGAAAACTGCACAATTAGCCATTAAGGGTCACCAGCAGACTGCCAAGCTCCTCTTTGACAAGCGTGCGCGGCGTCGTGCCCTGAAACCCGGAGATCGAGCTCTGTTACTTCTTCCAACAGATACCCGCAAGCTAATGCTACGCTGGAAAGGACCGTACACTGTGGTACACCGGGTGACCCCTGACAATTATGTGCTAAATGTTGATGGCATTAACCAGCTGAAGCTTTATTGTGAGGACCCGGAGGCCCACAGGGATCCTGCGCTGGCGCTCCCAGCAACCCCTATAGATGCCTCAAGCAACAACAGAACCTCCGAGGCTGCAGCAACACAGGTGCTCCATTATAGCCACCCCTTACTTCCTATATTGGAATACTCCACCCTTGCAGTGGAGACAGACTTACGGGAGTGGAGTTTTTCTGAAGAAGCCCCTCTGGCCGCAGCCACCGCCCTTGCAATTGAAGACATAAGCTTAGCTTTTGATGATGGTAAGGATCCTGCCATTCCCACACACCGAAAAGAAAGTGTGAGTAATTGTATTATTAACTCCAGACTGCAACCGAGTCAACGGGAACAGCTGAACAAGCTATTTGAGGACTATGAGAACGTCTTCAACGACCTCCCAGGCATTACCACTACCCTTGAGCATCATGTCAGACTGACTGACCCAGAGCCATTTCGGCATTCCTATGGTCTTCCCCACCAGCTGTCCTTACGGCTGAAGGAAGATCTTGACACTTGGGTCCGCCTCGGAATAGTTGAAAAGAGCATTTCGCCTTGGTGTTCGCCGTTACTGGCAGTGCGTAAGCGAGATGGCAGTCACAGGTTCTGCCTTGACTGTCGTAAGCTTAACTCCTGTACCATCTTTGATGGAGACCCCATTGCTGACGCCGAGCATATTTTCTCGTTGCTTTCTCAAGCCCGTTACCTGTCCAAGTTGGATCTGGCCAGTGGATTTTGGCAAGTCCCGTTGAGCGAGACTACCCAGCCTCTTACAGCTTTTTCCACAAGATATGGTCTATATCAGTTCAGGGTCATGCCTTTTGGTATGGTAAATGCCCCTGGCTGCTTCAGCAGACTCATGAGGATAGTATTACAGGATCTCGACAATGTTTCATGTTTTATAGACGACATCCTGGTGCATTCTCAGGATTGGTCATCGCACCTCGAGACCCTCCGCAGAGTTCTCACTCGTCTGAACCAGCGTGGACTTCATTTAAAGCCTTCCAAATGTGAGATTGGTTTCACA
Organism: Halocaridina rubra; assembly: GCA_037179515.1. Classification (NCBI taxonomy): domain Eukaryota; kingdom Metazoa; phylum Arthropoda; class Malacostraca; order Decapoda; family Atyidae; genus Halocaridina; species Halocaridina rubra. The sequence continues at coordinate 122,099 of JAXCGZ010005763.1, forward strand.
CAATTGCAGTATCTCGGCCACGTGGTTGGAGAAGGAGTTATGTCCCCTATACATGACAGGGTACAAGCTATCAAGGATATGGAGAAACCTGCCACTGTCACTCAACTGAGATCATTCCTGGGTAGTGTCGGCTACTACCAACGGTTCATTCCACACTTTAATACTATCGCTGCCCCTTTGCAGCAACTGACCTCCTCGAAGCAAAGTAAATCCTCCCCTGTCAAATGGACAGATGAAGCGGAGAGAGCATTTTTCAAGCTCCGAGAAGCATTGGCAGGTGAGCCAGTATTACAACTGGTAAACCCTGATTTTCCATTCATCTTGCAGACCGACGCCTCAGACGAAGGCCTGGGTGCCGTGCTCTTGCAAGCCCGATCAGACAACTCAGCAGAAGTAGCTCCAGTGCGATATGCAAGCCGCAGGCTTCGCCCTGCAGAGCGAAATTACTCCACCGTGGAGAAGGAAGCTCTGGCTGCATATTGGGCCATAAAGAAATTTGAAGTCCATCTGTATGGCCAACATTTTACACCGAGAACCGACCACCGACCTCTCCTATATTTACAGACTGCAGACAAGCTAAATCCTCGTCTGAAAAGGTGGGCACTTTACCTGAATCTTTTTAAATTCACTGCCCAACATGTTCATGGCAAGGACAATGACCTTGCTGATCTACTAAGTCGACGGTCGTTACCCTCAAATGAGGAAGCTGGTGCTGTTAGCCTAAATTTGGCTAGTCAGTAAAGATTACTTCTCTAATGTGTTGTTTATTTTTATGTTTATCTTTTAGGTCTTTAATACTGTACTGTACTTGTTTATTTTAGCGTACAAACGTTATTCCTAATGGAAGACGAAAAAGATGAAGAATAATTTTTTGATCGTAGTTTTATATTTCCCTTTGTGGGACTTTGAAAGCCAGAACTTGGCAGAAGCATTTTAGTTTAGGGCTGAATAGCTGAATGTTTTAAATCCAGTCGCCAATGTTAATGACGACGTGGTTCAAATGTTTAATTTGCGCATACTGTATTTTATTTTGTATATTATATTATTGCCTTCTTGCATGTGAAGCATTCATAAACTTAAATATTGATATTCACTGATATCTAATTGTGATTTAATTTTCTTGAAATTTGAATTTGATCACATTTCTTTTATGTTTTGCATGTCATTTAATGTTTTGTTTACAAGACTTGTTTACTTTTACTAATAGTATGATATGTTCCAGTGGTGGATCCCATTCTTATTATTCATTTGTTCTTTTCCATGAGAAGGATATCTCATCCCTCATAATAACACTGAAGTCACCGTAACTTCCTCTGTTCTTTTTTCGCCTTCTGTAGTAGAATTTTGCTAAATCAATATTCTCTAGAAAGGGCCTTTGTGACAGAGTGTTTCGCTCAATGTCAACAGAGGCTGTTAGATGCCTTATTAAATAAAATTAGTAACATAACTGTTATTTTCTAACTAAAAAAATTAATTCCCTTTAACATAACTGTTATTTTTTAACTAATAAAATAATTCCCACTTCTTGACTTTCGCAGATTATGATTATTTGCAATTTGTATTTTAGCTTATAGCTAATTCTATATAGCTTATTGACTCTTCTTGTACGTGTAGAAGTATAGCCCCAATATAAAGGCTGCCCCTATTTTTCTGCCTGCTCCGAGCCAAGAAAATTAAGAAACACAGAACCAGTAACCTAACTTTTCATTAGTATTCTCGTTTTATTTTATTTGCTTCCACTTGTTGCACCTAAAAATACTGTCTCTCCCTTGCATCTCTGCTATAATTGCCTGCCAGGGACCACCACTAAAATAGTCCTTAAAATTAAATCAGAGCCAATTACTGCTCTAGGAATGTCTCCTACAGATGACGTCACGAAGCACAACAAGGAGACGCTCTCTTTTGGCGCCGAGACTGCCCAGAGGCAACATCTCGCCTGGGTGGTCTAAGTTTATTTTCAATATTTTACGTGGCATCTTCACAGGAATTCATCTAGCACAACAAGGAATTCATCTAGCACAACAAGGTGAGGGATAGTGTATGGTAAAGCTCGTGGGTCAAGCAAATTGGTTTATTTTCGAGAATTTGTTACATTCGTTACTGGATAAATCTTATGGATTTCTATTCTCAGATTCCATTCCCAGTCACACGAAATTTTGTAGATTACCACACTGGAATCTCACATGCCAAAGTTAATTCCTTAACCTGTAAATTACAGCTGATATATATTGCTGAGAAGTTTCTTTTCACTGAATGTGATAAACGAAAATCTCATCCTCTGAAGACTAGTTATGAGCCCGTAAAAATCTATCTCTCTTCCTAATAAATTCTAATTTCATTTCACCCCTTTCTCTCATCGTAAATAAAGTGTTTTTACTTCAAAAACTCGTCAATAAAGCTATTTGCCAAAAAGCCAAATTGCAAATATTCAAAAGGTAATTTTTCCCAGTTGGCTATGCAAATATTTCTTGTTAACCACAATTTAATGAATGCATACCGTATTTATCTTGCTAATTCTTCATATGTTGGGGATAAAGTGTTTTGAGTTATAAGTTGCAAATACCTCAAAAGGTGGTTTTGCACCCTTTTTTTATTGCAAAGTTCTTGATAACTAAAAGTGAATGAATATTGTATTTATCTCGTAGATTCTTCCTTTATCCTAAATAGAGTGTTTTACCATAATAATTGCATATCAGTAATAAGCATTGCAACTTTTGTGGTTGCCCACAATTTAAGGAATACATACAGTACTGTATTTGTCTTGCTTATTCTTCATTTATTGTGAATATATTATTTTCTTTAAAAACCAGTAAAGAATTAATGTTTTGTATGCTATTATGGTAGCATAAATATTTCTGGTTTGCTGTGAATAACCTATATATATTCATAAATATTTCTGGTTAGCTGTGAATGACCTATATATATTCATCCAGTAGAATGACATTGGAAACTCATTATATGTGTGCTCATGCTTTCAGTTTCCCATTATAAACTGTGTCATTTCTGTTTCTGAAATTGCAGTGTCCTGTATTCTACTCTGCCTGTGTGACAGAGGTAATCATCGAGTTGAGGCCAATGTCTTGGCATACGTCCGTGGTGCCGGGAAACGAACTCATACTCACCTCCTCCGGGATTCGAGGCAGCATTTCATAAAGTTTAATTTGAGAAATTTAATTCAATTCTTTTAATGTCATTGCATTTCCAAAATTAAAAGAAAGTTGAATTCTGAGTTTCATTTAACCGAATAATGGTATTGAAGATAGGGTGTTCAAGTACAAATATCTGTCCTGTCTGTTTGTGAGCTCTTAACCGAGCTCGGTACTTTGAGTCCCCTTAGTAAAACAGAATCTTAAAAAACACTCTAGCATCATCATTTAAAACCCCAAACCCCCACAATTATTAGTAATGTTATTATGTTGACTGATATTGTTGCTATCTCTCAATGGCCTGTTGCTAACTATTATTTTCGAAATACAATCAGCAGTAATCTGATGATTTGTATCTTTTATCTGAATTCATACTTGATGTTATTGTAGCCACGGCTAATAAGAATGTTTCTTTAGTGGCTTTTCTCAGTATTTAATGATTGTTTTTATGACTATAGTAAAGTAATACTATGTATCAGTTACCCAGCTAAGTCCCGAATGTTTGGGATCCTAATCTAATGATGTAGGCAAATGTGCACATAAGGAATATGTTTCCAGGCAACCCCGACCTGCAAGTTCTAAAAGTCTTTAGTTTTGTCATCTCAAACAAGTCCCTGTTGCCCATTGAATAGAGATTGCAATCACTTGCAGTTGCAGGGGAGGCAAAGTATAGCCTCCGAGTACCAACGTATGGCCATTGTTGGTACCCAGAAGTCATAGGGAACCTTTCTTACAACTGTAGTAGTGACATAGGTTCAAATTTTCATCCCGAGGTCTGCTTCGAAGGTACGCGTGGATTGCAGTACTGAAGAGAAATCGCTGTGACGTTGCAGGTCTCCTACAGGGTGGTCTTAGTCAAGATCGGCCGAGGGTAGGACGAAAAAGCCAGGCTGGAAGGATTAGAAAGGTGCATCGATCGCTTCCTCTTTGTCTTGCCTATCTTGGAAAGAAGATAATTTATGGTAGTGTACGAACCTGGGCCTGCAGCAAGGACGGCGGGGGAGTGAAAAAATGAGGAGACAGAGAGAAACCGTGGAATCACGCCTAGCAAGAATTCATGAGCAAGGGAAAGAGAAAACAAAAGTCTTTAATATCCTAAAAACACTCTAAAAAGCCATGTAAACGAATTGATGAAATCCCAGAGAGAAAGAAGGGTATTTAAAAATCCCTTATTAGTTGTTGGAAAGAACAACCCACGCTTTAGAACTGGAAAAAAAAATGGGAAAGAAAAGGTCCCCTTTTATTATTTGTTTTACCTAGTTTTAAGATAATTTTAAGCGACAACTCAGAGACTCCTTTAAAGATAGTTTTTGAATAAGTGCCTTTGATGAATTGTATGATTTGCACCGATAGTAATAAGTTGTCTTCTGCTTAAATAATATTAGTGTTTTGCTTTAGCATTATCATTGTTTGAATCATGATTTAATCTTTGTGTTCATTAAGTTCTCATATCAGTTTGTCTCTGAATAGGAATTGCACATTGGGATGATGAATGTTTTCTGACTTTTCACATCGTAACCAATATTTTGTTTCAGGAGTAGTTTTTTAAGGCCTAATTTTAAGACAAATCAATGCCCCATAGTAACGATAGGAAGTTTCCATTTATGTTATTGTCTATCGCATTTTAAATGTTCGTACATACTAATGTTCTACATGATTTATCTTTTTACTGTAGCTAACCAACTTTTGTAAATCTTTTGAAAAAGGAGAGAAGTAGACACAGTAACGTCATGATCTAAACTAACTTGTGATCTTAATTAGTGTTTAATAATGAGTAGTTACACACTGAAATCCTAATGATTAAAGTTAATTTTATTTGTTGAATATAGGAATGTTTGTATGAAAGATTGTTTAGTGTTCATAGAACTAGGAATTCTTAGAAAATAGCTTAAATAATTCGGCCCCATTTCTATTGTAAACTAATGTTAGCTAAGATATGTCCAAGAGCTCTCGAAAAATTATCCCATGCTTCGACTGAAATAAAAGATATTTCAGTTTTGGTTGGGAGGGATGTCGTATGACTTCCGTCATGCTGAAGCCAGAATCTGAAACTTGTAACAAATCTTGAGGGGTAACGGTTGGTCGAGGGCACAGATATTTTATTACATGCCCTCACTTTTATTGAGTTTTGGGTGCAGACCATGTTTTCCCTTGGGACCACCAAGATTTGTGGCTAGGCACCTGGAACTAACCGTTGGCGCCATGCACCCCCCAAGAGGCGTACAGGATAAGGGACCCTCGGTCCTCGAAAACACCACAAGTCGTGAAGAGAAACATGTGAGGCTAGAAGTCAAGGGTGAAATAGAATACTCTCCCAATTGTTTTCTGCGGTACAGCCAATGTTTGTAGGAAGTGTCAAGGAGATATATGACCGGACCCATGAGACTTGGCATCCGACATGGAGTGCCTGAGGAGGGTGGGAAAGGCCAAGAAGTTAGCCAATTCCTAAAACCACAAGAAACACAAACATTTAACCCTTACGTATGTACATGCCCTGGAGAGATACCCAATAGCCACGCTCTGACCTGGAACTTTTCCGTTCTATAGGTTTGTTGAAATAGCCCCTCCCCGAAATAGGGAGGGACTCCACTTCGAACCTGGCGTTGATTTGCAGGACTGGATGTCACTCGAATTCATTGGCAGGATTGGATGTCAAGCCACGCCCTGCCCCGGGGGTATTTCAAGAACCACCCAGGGCAGATACAGTTAGTTAGAACTTTGCCCGGGGCACGAATAGATCATAGATTGTGATAGTCATAGAGTGGGGGCATTGAGGCGTCGAATGTGTTGTACTCTAGAATAAATTAAGATAAAGGAATCACTGCTTGTCCATTCTTACCTTGTACCCGTCTGGTACTAATAATTATAACGTAGTGATTAACTCTACGACATATATATATATATATATATATATATATATATATATATATATATATATATATATATATATATATATATATATATATATATATATATATATATATATATATATATATATATATATATATATATATATATATATATATATATATATATATATATATATATATATATATATATATGTATATATATATATATATATATATATATATATATATATATATATATATATATATATATATATATATATATATATATATATATATATATATATATATATATATATATATATATATATATATATATATATATATATATATATATATATATATATATATATATACATATATATACATATATATATATATATATATATATATATATATATATATATATATATATATATATATATATATATATATATATATATATATATATATATATACATATATATACATATATATATATATATATATATATATATATATATATATATATATATATATATATATATATATATATATATATATATATATATATATATATATATATATATATATATATATATATATATATATATATATATATATATACATACATGCATGCATGCACACATACATACTTACATACATGCAGACAGACATGCATACATACATACATACATACATACATACATACACACATACATACGTACATTCATACATACATTCATACATTCATACATTCATACATACATACATACGTACAGACATACATACATACATACATACATACATACATACATACATACATACATACATACATACATACATACATACATAATATACTATCATTCACGAACATTTTGAACATGAGGGGAATCGGACTCTTGTCGCAAGTTACAAGCTATGCCACCCTAACTGACTGACCTACTATAGCAGACAAAAATATGCAAATCATAGCACAGCCAGCACTTGCAAGCACTTCTCCCGTCGTTCTTATACCAACCTGTTACGTATGTATGCATGCTTTGGGGCATGTATGTATGCATTTTTATTTATTAATCATATAACTGTTCATTGGGATATGTGCGTATGGGAACTTCTAGTGATATACGAATATTCACTTCACATTTTATCCTTGGGTTTATGTCAGTTGATTACTATTGCAATATATCGATACATTTTATAGCTTTGATTAAGTAATTGCAGAAGATATCACAAACATTGCAAATAATTGGATTTAATATGTATTACAATGATTACATTATATTTTACATTTGACCATATTTATATCAGATATTTATAAGTGCTTTGATTCAAATTTGTCTGTAGCTTATATGAATTAATTGCAAAAGATTATATATATATATATATATATATATATATATATATATATATATATATATATATATATATATATATATATATATATATATATATATATATATATATATATATATATATATATATATATATATATATATATATATATAGATATATATATATATATATATATATATATATATATATATATATATATATATATATATATATATATATATATATATATATATATATATATATATATATATATATATATATATATATATATATATATATATATATATATATATATATATATATATATATATATATATATATATATGAAATAACCAATTAAGCACATTACATATGTGAAAACATGAATCATTTTTTACCCCGACCGTGATCGAACCTATAAGGTTTGATTCCTTTTAACCTTCTGTGGTATAGTGGTAGCGCCTTGACTTAGTAATCATAAGTCCTAGGTTCGAGTCCTGGTCGGGGTAAAAAATGATTCAAATTTTCACATATGTAATGTGCTTAATTGGTTATTTCATGGCCCGAATGAGATTGGGAATTGAATTAAATGCTAAAATGAAGCCACGAGTGAGGTTGGGGAATCTGTAATATGAACATAGTGGCATTCAGTTAAAATGCGTTCATTCCTAAGTATAGCAGATATAAGCTATAAGGTTGGATTCCTATTAACCTTCTGTGGCATAGTGGTAGCGCCTTGACTTAGTAATCATAAGTCCTAGGTTCGAGTCCCGGTCGGGGTAAAAATGATTCATGTTTTCACATATGTAATATGCTTAATTGATTATTTCATGGCCCGAATGAGATTGGGAAATGAATTAAATGCTAAAATGAAGCCACGAGTGAGTTTGGGGAATCTGTAATATGAACATAGTGGCATTCAGTTAGAATGCGTTCATTCCTAAGTATAGCAGATATAAGCTATAAGGTTGGATTCCTTTTAACCTTCTGTGGTATAGTGGTAGCGCCTTGACTTAGTAATCATAATTCCTAGGTTCGAGTCCCGGTCGGGGTAAAAAATGATTCAAGTTTTCACATATGTAATGTGCTTAATTGGTTATTTCATGGCCCGAATGAGATTGGGAATTGAATTAAATGCTAAAATGAAGCCACGGGTGAGGTTGGGGAATCTGTAATATGAACATAGTGGCATTCAGTTAGAATGCGTTCATTCCTAAGTATAGCAGATATAAGCTATAAGGTTGGATTCCTTTTAACCTTCTGTGGTATAGTGGTAGCGCCTTGACTTAGTAATCATAAGTCCTAGGTTCGAGTCCCGGTCGGGGTAAAAAATTACTCATATATATATATATATATATATATATATATATATATATATATATATATATATATATATATATATATATATATATATATATTCTTCTTCTTCTCTCGCTTTTCCCATAGCTATATGATGTCGCGGGTTCTTTTCAGCAAAATTAATTGTTGTATTTTCTGGAATTTGTGCTATATGGAACCTTGAACCAATAAACATGCATTGTGTTTTAATTTCGTTAATTAACAGCACAATTTCTTGAAAATAGGTTTTAATTTTTGACAGAGTTCTTTCTGCTATTATGGGTAGCTCTGGGAGATTATTAATATCACCACTAAGGAGTAGTTGAGTTTCATCTGCATATTGTACGACTAGACAGTCAGAAATGAAAGAAGATAGATCATTGCGTAAATGAAAAAGAGGATAGGACCAAGTACTGATCCCTGTGGAACACCAAATGATACTTTTTTGGCATAGAGATAATGTTGTTAAGACATATAGACTGCTTGCAATTAGATAGATACTCTCTAAACCAGCTTGGATCAATATTTAAATTAGTACATTTACGTATAAGAATTTCATGGCTTACATTGTTGAAGACTTATGATAAGTCTAATAATACAAGCAGAGATATTTTTTTCATATCTATATTATAACAGATACTATTCGTAACTTTGAGCAGTGCAGTTTCCGTTGAGAGTTTGGGTCTGAAACCATGTTGGTTAATAGATAATAGTCTATTTGACTCTAAATATGATATAAGTTGGACTGCAATATTTTTTTCTAATATTTTACAGAAAAAGGGTAGCAGGGAAATGGGACGATAGTTCGTCACATCTTCTCTGTCCCTCTTTTTATGCAGAGTTATTACATGTGATTTTTTCAAGAGTCAGGAATCTTTTTAGTAACTATGGAAGTGTTCATAATAGTTAGAATATAAGATACAATCATGGGTAGAGCATCTTTGATGAACTGAAATGGTATACCATCTGGACCATAAGAGCCAGAGTTTCTTAGACACTTTATGGTAAGAATTAGGTTAGCACAATCGGTAGGATGTATCTTGAAGTATTCTTTTGTGTTTACATTGGAAGAATTGTCCTTTAAGCAATTACTCATATTCACTGAGTTGATGTATGCTTATGTTTTCTCATATGTATTTTTGCCAACGTTAACAAAATAGTTATTAAAGTTTTCCGTTTGTCTTTCAACACTGTAATGTTTTCATAACTTTCTGAGGTACTCTTTTCATTTGGTATCATGCTTCTTATCACTTTCCATGTTGCTGCTGTATCATGTCTAGAGTCGTTAAATTGTTTTTTGTAATAGTCTTTTTCACTTACATTGATGAGAGATCTGACACGTTTCTTTTCTGTTTTATAAAGTTCTCGGAAAGTCATATCATATCTATTAATGTTAAGCTCTTTTTGTATTTGATTTCTGATTTGCATTGCCTCTTTGATGTCATTAATTAGCCAGGGGGTTGAGGGGCCGGTTAATTTTCTTGCTACAATGGGTGCACAACTATCTAAGCATTCATGGAAGACTTTTGTTAGAATCTCAACCTGCAAATCGACGTTATCTGTGTAATTAATTCTATTAAATGCATTTGTGTTGTTGATTAATGTTTCACAAAAGATATCAGGGGAGTCATTTTTTTGACACCGGAATGTCTTGAAGTGAGGCTTCCTTTTGGGCTTGTTTATGTTTAGCAAAGCAATGTTCAGCTCGTGGTCTGCAATTGGGCAGGGAACTACATCCCAATAGGGTATACTTTTCACTTTATTTGTTATTATCAGATCTATTAGAGTCCTAGAATTAGGGGTTATGCAGGTCGGTTTTGTCACTATTTGTGTTAACTTCACAGTGTTGATCACCCTTTTAATTTTGTTATCTGCTTAGAGCAAGTCATCATTAAAATCACCAAGTATGTATACGGGTTTATGGCGCACACAAATATTTCTGAATGTTTCTAGCAGATGACTGAATGAACTGGAAGGTGCTTTAGGGTGACGATAAACACACCCTACAATGAAAGATGGAATTCTAATACTGCACAGTGATCCATAAATCTTCGAGCTCTTCAGTTTTTTCTAGACCTGTGGTTATTTCTGATGCACTAAGATAATTTCTAGCATAAATACAGATCCCACCCCCTCGGCCATGGTCATTGCGAAATATTTTAAACTCTAGGATAATCACATATTAATGCTAGCATTATTATTTCCTCAAATTGAGTGAGAAGGGACTGAGCATTCACATGTACTAATGATACATTCTTACCATGTTTCATCAGGATGGTATCCATAGTCATAGCTGTAGTTTGTTCTTGGAATTGTTCATGATGTGTTTCGACTTTGTGATTCTGCTGTGAATTCATCATTATAGTGTGTTCTGGGGTTAGCCCATGGATCCTGGTGTGTGTACCTGCCGTTGGTTGGGTAACGCTGATATAAGGAAGTGCCATGGTATGATCTGGTCGTGCCCAAAGTTTGTATGCCTAGTTGAGTGTCTAGGGTTTTAAGAGCCATCTTTCTAGGAGAATTCTCTTGTGCGTGGACGGAGATAAGAGAGGTTTGTATTGTGTCTCTTTCTGTAGTCTCGCGGATAGGGGATTGTTTCATAAGCCCTTTGCTGTTTACTTTGGCATGACTGTAGTTTAGGATATTTTGTAGATAACCCAGCTTGTGTCCATTGTTTGCCCCCACAAAATGGCTGGACAATTTTGCCTGTGGGCCATTAATTCAATTTGTAAGCCACATATTCAAATCCTTTCAATATGGTTATTGCGAAGGAGACCCAATTTGGTTTACAAGAAAGCTCTTTAATCAAGACTTCTTTAGAGGGAATGCCTTGATTTGTCAATATATTACGTATCTCTCCCTCAAAGGGGTTGCCAGGAATGTGATTATATATATGAGCTGTAAACCTTACACTTGCATTATAGGGTAACTGTGGCTGTGGGGGAGAGAACTTCGGTGGAATGTCTAGATTAGAGACTGCTTCTATTTTGTCTTTTCTGTTTTCTTCATTGTTTAGCAGCCTATTGCTGGGTTGGTCATTTGTGCTGGAAGGTGTAATTTGGTTGTCCTGGTTAGTGATAGTTGCTGTGTTGTTAGGAGTAGTGGAGATGGGCTCTATATCTTCTTCGCTGTTTTGCAACCCTTTACCAAGATGGTTATTAGTGCTGGGAAGAATCTTGTTCTGGTTAGTGCATGTTGTTTTGTTACTAGTAGTGGGGAAGAACGCTGTTGTTTCTTCACTATTTTTTAACATGTTACTGAGTTGGTTATTTATGCCAGATGGTGTATTCAGGTTGTCTTGTTGACTATCACTTTTATCTGGATCTACCTCTTCTTTACTACCACTGTCACGCTCGTCTTTCACTGCACTGAAGGATTTGTGAGTAGAGACAGAAAACCTAGTTTGGAAAACCTGAGGGTTGTTGATAGAAGGGACATCATCGTTGTTAAGTGACAGCACTGAATTGAGAGGTGGAGATGTTTCTAATAGCAGTTTCAACCTAGAATTATCTCTCTTAGGTAGGACAATATCTGATTCTAGCAACCCACCTTGTGTTGCAAGGCTTTCACCTCTTCAGCATCTGCTTCCAAAATTCTCACCTTATCTGCAAGACTTTCTATCATTCGATGTAGGTCTCCTAGGTCGTGTGTTTTTTCAGACTCTATTGATTTTACAACCGAAGTTTGAGATTGAAAGAGTTTGTCAAGTTCAACAATCATTGAGATATTCAGGACACTTGCGCTAAAAGTGATTATATTTGTAATTATATCTTTTTTTTGCTTGCTTTTTTATGATGCATTTACCACTGTGTTTTGGAAAGAGTTCCACTACCTTTGAAAACAATAGTTGACTTGTTTTATACAGAGTGTCTTTCTTGTTTTTTTTCCAATTCCCTTCTGATGTCCTCACGTGAATATATGAACATTCTGTCTAGATATGATATAAACACTTCGGGAAAATTATCAGTATTTACACACGGAAGGTCATAAAGGTCAACTTTATCTGATGAGGACATTCTGGTGTGAATTAGAGGGGAACTGCAGTATGAGGGGAACTGCAGGTTCACCTAAGAAAGGTCCTTTTTAGGTCGGTCGCGAGAGGATGTGGTTGAAATTGGTAATACTGGGAGAAACACTCTCAACGGCTTTTTAGGTGTTATAAGATTATAATGAATTTTCTTTGTATCTTTTTAAACACTGAAGTTGTTATAATCACTCTGGCTTAAATTTAAAGGTTTATATTTGAGTATGCTTTCATTAATTTTGTAATCGTGAATTTAAACTCTGTCACTTGATAAACGCAATATTATCGGGAGCTCAATGAGTACTCGTCCTCTCTCCCAAAGAAATGATATGGTTGCGATAAGTGGACTATATATTTTCATATTGGGACTCTCGTTGGGGGGAATTTGACACATTATTTAATAATCTTATTGATTTAGTCCCTAATTTCAAGTTTAAAACCGAAAGGGAATCGGATGGCATGCTACCATTTTTGGATATCTTAATTATGAGAGAGCCCAACAAATACTCATTTACTGTGTAGAGGAAGAAAACTTTCCCTGTCTCTTATATACACTGTCTAAGTTATCATGCTTTGTCTGTAAAAACTGGTGTTGCATGCAATCTTTTCCTAAGAGGTCTTAGAGTGTGTTCCACTCTTCATTTGCAATATGAATTCAAAGTAATCCGCCAACAATTAGAAAGTCTCATGTATCCCACGCATGTAATCGAAAAAGCAATTAATCAAGAAAATAAAATATTTTATAATGGGCCGACAGAACAGTCAGAAATAAACTTTACTAATACGATTAAAATACCTAATTAAGAAAATATCAAAATTCTTAATGATCAATTAGGCAGAAGTAATCCTTTTATATTTAATTATCCTAAAGCAATTGTTTCTTCATTTATTAACGTATATCAAAATAAAAAAGCTTTAGAAGCAGGTATTTATAAAATTGATTGCTGTTCCTGCAATAAATCTTACATAGGTCAAACTGGCCGTTCACTAGGCCAGAGAATATCTGAGCACAAAAGAGCAGTGTGATATGGTGCTGAAAGTTCTGCTTTATTTGTGCATATGCGAGATACTGGTCACCATATTAATAGGAGTGAGTCCTCATTGCTATATAAAAGTTATTTCCAATACAGGAGAAAGATACTTGAAGAAGCCATTACAGAAAAATCAGAAACCTTAAGTTTATCAAATGGACAGTGGAGATCTGACGTTATAGATGAAGCAATATTAAAAGACCTCATTAAGATTATGCCATATGACCGTCCACCTGACCTGAAGTCTTAAGATAATCCCATCGTGGATCCTTCTGGCAATCGTAGCTAGCATCTCCCCCCCTACCATTTTTCTTCTCCAGAGCTTTGTATATATCGATTCATTTGTACCTGAAGAAGACTGGACTCCAGTCGTAATATATAGTACATTTTCGCTTATTTTTGTGTTTTATTTAAGGACCTTTTTTTTTGCTTCATATATATATATATATATATATATATATATATATATATATATATATATATATATATATATATATATATATATATATATATATATATATATATATATATACATATATACATACACACACACATATATATATATATATATATATATATATATATATATATATATATATATATATATATATATATATATATATATATATATATATATATATATATATATATATACATATATACATATATACATATATACATACATACATGCATACATATATATATATATATATATATATATATATATATATATATATATATATATATATATATATATATATATATATATATATATATATATATATATATATATATATATATATATATTATATATATATATATATATATATATATATATATATATATATATATATATATATATATATATATATATATATATATATATATATATATATATATATATATATATATATATATATATATATATATATATATATATATATATTTATATATATATATATATATTTATATATATATATATATATATATATATATATATATATATATATATATATATATATATATATATATATATATATATATATATATATATATATATGTATATATATATATATATATATATATATATATATATATATATATATATATATATATATATATATATATATATATATATATATATATATATATATATATATATATATACACACACATAAATATACGCACATATATGTCATTGTAAAAAGAGAAGGGGGGGGGGGAGAGAGAGAGAATCATATAGATATATTTCGAATAAAAAAATTACATTTTAGATGGCGAGTATACACTCATTACAAATGGATCGCAAACGTGCACAGAAAATTCAAAGTAGCTCAACCATGAGGTCTGAAATCTTTAAGCTTTTTGCAAACTGTAATGTATTATATTAATGTATTCCGTCTTTCAAGCTCACTTAAGTGGCATTTCGAGAATTGTAGGTCCACTCCATCAGTTTTTTTTATCTGATGCACCTCTCACATATTTCTATAACCAAAGTCTTATACGGGCTGCAATTCTTGTCACAGTCACCAGTAAGCATTTTTTTGTGCTGTTTTTGTGCCTCAGAGCCCAAATGTTTTAGTATTGTTAGATCGAACAACTACTGAATTGTTGTGAACATGTAGCAAAAACCATTGTTTTGAGGTAAGACAGTGTGATCATGAATTAAGACACTGAGCTTT
>JAXCGZ010005763.1:142500-146945 GCA_037179515.1 Halocaridina rubra
TATAGCAGATATAAGCTATAAGGTTGGATTCCTTTTATACCTTCTGTGGTGCGTAGTTTGTAGCGCCTTGACTTAGTAATTATAAGTCCTAGGTTCGAGTCCCGGTCGGGGTAAAAAATGATTCATGTTTTCACATATGTAATGTGCTTGCTTGGTTATTGTATGACCCGAATGAGATTGGGAATTGAATTAAATGCTAAAATGAAGCCACGAGTGAGGTTGGGGAATCTGTAATATGAACATAGTGGCATTCAGTTAGAATGCGTTCATCCCTAAGTATAGCAGATATAAGCTATAAGGTTGGATTCCTTTTATACCTTCTGTGGTGCGTAGTTTGTAGCGCCTTGACTTAGTAATTATAAGTCCTAGGTTCGAGTCCCGGTCGGGGTAAAAAATGATTCATGTTTTCACATATGTAATGTGCTTGCTTGGTTATTGTATGACCCGAATGAGATTGGGAATTGAATTAAATGCTAAAATGAAGCCACGAGTGAGGTTGGGGAATCTGTAATATGAACATAGTGGCATTCAGTTAGAATGCGTTCATCCCTAAGTATAGCAGATATAAGCTATAAGGTTGGATTCCTTTTATACCTTCTGTGGTGCGTAGTTTGTAGCGCCTTGACTTAGTAATTATAAGTCCTAGGTTCGAGTCCCGGTCGGGGTAAAAAATGATTCATATATATATATATATATATATATATATATATATATATATATATATATATATATATATATATATATATATATATATATATAAATATATATAGATATATATATATATATATATATATATATATATATATATATATATATATATATATATATATATATATATATATATATATATATATATATATATATATATATATATATATATATATATATATATATATATATATATATATATATATTTGTTCGTCTCTTCTAAGTGTAGTATAATCAGGGAGGTGTCCAGTGCACCAATATCTTATTTATCTATTTATTTATGTATTTATTTACTTGTTCATCGTAATTCTTTATTCATTCATACAATCTCTACTAGCCAATTATCCTCTTCATTTCTTCCATCCATCTTCTCCCATTGACTTTTCTCTGCAGATATTGTTAAAAGATCCGATTTTCTCAATCAGGAGACTACTATAATTCTTAACACACATGTTTCGTGTTTCTTCCCCTAAGTGAACTCTTGTTTATGGGAAGTTATGTTGGAGGGGAACTTGCACTGAAATAGAAAAGAATAATAAAGAAATAAAACAAAATGAAAGCCAGTTCAGGGATAATCTAATGCCTTTCTAACTGAAAACAAATAGAGCAGTTGTTGAAGTTGCTAAATGCTTATGCACATGTCAAAATTAATTTTTCAAGGGAAGTCAAAAGTTATTAAGAACTTCAGATAATGAAAGATTTTTTTTTTTTTTTTTAGGACTTGTTAGTTGTTAACCTTCCCTACAGACAAAGAAAATGATGATGAATGAATTAGAATAATTCTTTTATACACTTGAAATTTAACCATCAAGTAATGATACTACGTATAGTGATAGATTAACTTTTAAAGGGGAGTTAATAGAATTATTTTGTAAGGCAAATAAAAGAGCTATTACTAGAAAGGTTGTAATTTGATTATTTTACATGTGACAATGATAAAAGTTCCTGGAGGAAAAAAAAAAGATTTAATGTAAGAGGAGATATTAATTTGGGCGTTGGGTGAAACTTCATGAAGATTCATTAGTAATGAAAGTGTTTTTAGGATGCGATTCTTCCCAGTTATAGCAGTACTAGGACGTATTTTAAGGCTCGTTTAATGAGGCATTCCTAAATTACTTTAGTTTGTTAAAAAGATAATCATGTTTGAAATATGTTAGGTCTCATATCTACAGTCTAAGAAAATGCTTGTTTTTTTTAGATCCTGAGATCTATTCATTTGAGAAAATATTAACATAGCACAGTCAAAAGATTCAAAATTCAAAATTCATATGAAATTCAAAAGACCTAGTGAGTGCATGAATATAACAGTTATTAATATTAAACATTACACGTGCACGAACAATGGAGGTTGATTGATTTGTTGACTACATCATCAAAATAGAAATCGATTTTGCGATCTCTGATGGAAAAATTACTGCCCTGGGGTAGGATGGTATTACATATCCAGTAATTCGGTACCTATTTGACAACATCTGTGATGAAAATAATTCAGTATAGCTACTCTTTTGTAAAATATACCAAGAGGGCTTTCATCCAGAATAATGTTAGGAAAGTATAATAATTTTCATACCTATATCATACAGAGATACAGTGTTTCCAATATCATTATCGAGTTGCATACGCAAGGTCTTTGAGGGAGTTCTGAGTAAGATTGACTATGCTCTGGAACGGAAATTATTAGTTAATCTTTATAGTCTTACGAAAGGGAAAAGTACAAAGTCAAGATTTCTTTAATTTTTGAGAGTAAAGCATACATCAATAGTGACTGTTGTTTTACTTTACAAAATTTATTTGGCACTGCAAATGGAATTGTGGTGCCAGATCATTTAGTATCCCCTGAGGTCAAAGGTAAATTACTGCAACTTATTAAATGTTATCTAAGTGGGAGATCATCCAAAGTATACTATAAGGAATACATGACTCCCAATGTAAAGGAATGCTCCTTAGGAACGCCCCAAGGGAGGGTTACTTCTCCATTTTTATTCACTATAATAATGAATTACTTTCTTAATAATTTTTAGTTCTTCCCAATACCCAATGTACAGGTTTTTTTTTATTATAGAAATGATATATGCATTCGGGCGTCCTATATGCATCACATACAATCAGTGTTGGATCAACTTTCTGAAATAACGAACAAGTTTAGCTTGATTGTTTCTTATAAAACGAAGTATTTTGCCTCTCCCACCCACCAAATCACACTAAGGTTAGATGATCATAACATTCAGGAATCCAGTAATCACAAACATTTAGGCATTCCTACACCATAACCGTCTTCAAAAGAGTACATCAAGATGTTGTGCCAAAGACTCTCTTGGAGGCTGACACCAGAAAAATCATTGGCCAATAGGATATGTGATATTGGCATTAAAATTTGCCTAACTTTTTATCTCACATACAACAAGTTATTAGTTAATTATCATCCCCTTCAACCCTGCATTCTAAGCAACCTCAAAACAAAGCAATGAGAATTATTCTCGGTTGTCCAATGTGGACAAGAGTTGTAAATAAAGAACAAGAATTAAAACTTCCACCTCTAATACACCATATCAAACAATCTGTCGTAATATTTGGTGTTAAGGTAGCAAATCAGTTCCTTCACCTCAAAATGAGGACTGTCTACTACAGGAGTCACATTCAAGCACCACTTATTTTTAAATCTTTAATAAAAGGTTATAATAATAATAATAATAATAATAATAATAAAAATAATAATAATAATAATAATAATAATAATAATAATAATAATAATAATAATAATAATAATAATAATAATAATAATAATAATAATAATAACAATAACAATAATAATAATAATAATAATAATAATAATAATAATAATAATAATAATAATAATAATAATAATAATAATAATAATATATAATAATAATAATAATAATAATAATAATAACAAAAATAGTAATAATAATAATAATAATAATAATAATAATAATAATAATAATAATAATAATAATAATAATAATAATAATAATAATAATAATAATAATAATAATAATAATAATAATAATAATAATAATAATAATAATAATAATAATAATAATAAAAAAAAAATAATAATAATAATAATAATAATAATAATAATAATAATAATAATAATAATAATAATAATAATAATAATGATAATAATGTTAATAATAATAATAATAATTATTATTATTATTATTAATATTATTATTATTATGATTATTATTTTAATTATTATTATTATTATTATCATTTTAATTATTATTATTATTATTATTATTATTATTATTATTATTATTATTATTATTATTATTATTATTATTATTATTATTATTATTATTATTATTATTATCATTATTATTATTACTGTTGCTGTTGTTGTTCTTGTTGTTGCTGTTTTTATTATCATCATTAATTATATATTCAAGTCGGTTAACTAATTTTTTATTGTTTATTGGTAATTGTATATACATATTTTAATTCAAGGTAATTTTGATTTTCTAGGTAAATTATATTTAAGGTCACTGTAAGTGAGTGCATCATCCCCCTCTTACTTATTTGCTCAGTTACGTGTCTACTTATAAGTGTCTTCCTCGTTTTGTAAAAGATTAACGAATCTGAGAATGAGAATTGAATGATTGAATTTGAATTTGAATTTGTTTGTTTCGTTTTCGATCTTTTTGTCAGCCATTTTATGTATGTGTATGTGTGTGTGAATTTATGTGTATATATATGTATGTTTTTCTTCTTGC
>JAXCGZ010005764.1:0-7500 GCA_037179515.1 Halocaridina rubra
AATTTTACCGACTAGCACCCAGTGCCTGAGAGTACAAACAAGTACAGTATAGTGGTCGTGCCTGCGTATGAGCGCGTATATGGCAGTACCCACAAATAAAATGTCGTAAGTAATACGAACAAGTACAGTATCGCGGTCGTGCCTGCGTATGAGCGCGTATATGGCAGTACCCACAAATAAAATGTCGTAAGTAATACGAACAAGTACAGTATCGCGGTCGTGCCTGCGTATGAGCGCGTATATGGCAGTACCCACAAATAAAATGTCGTAAGTAAAATTCTGGAGTGTTACCAAAAGGGCACAGATCCTGTGCAAAATACACCAACGATAAGCTAACAGCTTACTAGGCAGCCAGATTACACATTTCTACTAGTAATGAGAAAATTTATTTTCATGTGACAACTCAAACACATGAAAGCTTAGCCTAGGCTCGATAAATGACACCAAAGTTTTTCTTCCAATCTATGAGCAGTCAATGCTTGAATATAAGGCACAATTATAAGCAAAAATACTTAATATGCTTTCTCCCAATTCCTAACAAGTATCACCCTTTAACGGATATATAAAACACGAATGCTTTAAAACTCAATCTTATCACGCAAATAAATGAAATTTTAAATAACACGTCTTCTCGTCATGCAAAATTTCTAAAGTCTGTTACCACATAATCTCGTGTAGATTTCCTGAAATATTGTTTACCACATGGGAAACAAGAAAATATTAGTTACCATAATCAATATTGAAAATAAAGAAAAATTTCTTATCCGCAACGTTTCTAGCGCGAAAATTTTCGTGTGCAGCCTAAGATTCATTCATTTCAATAATCGAGCCAATGGTAATCGGGTTTCAGGTGCAATGTTAAAAAGCAAAATAAAAATAAATTTATAAAATCAGTCTGTCTGTTCGGGTCCCTGTTCGGGCGCCAAACTTGTGGGGGTTTAGGATGCTAGTGTTGTTAAGATTCTGTTTTACTAAGGGGACTCAAAGTACCGAGCTCGGTTAAGAGCTCACAAACAAACAGGACAGATATTTGTACTTGAACACCCCATCTCTATTACCATTAGTCGGTTAAATGAAACTCAGAATTCAACTTTCTTTTAATTTTGGAAATGCAATGACATTAAAAGAATTGAATTAAATTTCTCAAATTAAATTTTATGAAATGCTGCCTCGAATCCCGGAGGTGGTGAGTACGATTTAGTTTCCCGGCACCACGGACGTATGCCAAGACTTTGGCCTCAACTCGATGATTACCTCTGTCACACAGGCAGAGTAGAATACAGGACACTTGTTGTGCTAGATGAATTCATGTGAAGATGCCACGTAATTAAGATTTGAAAATAAACTTAGACTGCCCAGGCGAGATGTTGCCTCCGGGCAGTCTCGGCGCCAAAAGAGAGCGTCTCCTTGTTCCTCCTGGTGAGTTCATCTGTAGGATACATTTCTAGAGCAGTAATTGGCTCTGATATCATTTTAAGGACTATTTTAGTGGTGGTCCCTGGCAGGCAATTATAGCAGAGATGCAAGGGAGAGACAGTATTTTTAGGTGCAACAAGTAGAAGCAAATAAAATAAAACGAGAATAATAATGAAAAGTTAGGTTACTGGTTTTTTTTTTCTCTCTCCTAATTTTCTTGGCTCGTAGCAGACAGAAAAATAGGAGCAGCCTCTATATCGGGGCTATACTTCTACACGTACAAGAAGAGTGAATAAGGTATATTTAGGATTAGCTATAAGCTAAAATACAAATTGCAAATAATCATAATCTGCGAAAGTCAAGAAGTGGGAATTAATTTTTTAGTTAGAAAATAACAGTTATGTTAAAGGGAATTATTTTTTTTAGTTATAAAATAACAGTTATGTTACTAATTTATTTGATAAGGCATCTAACAGCCTCTGTTGACATTGAGCGAAACACTCTGTCACAATATATATATATATATATATATATATATATATATATATATATATATATATATATATATATATATATATATATATATATATATATATATATATGTATATATATATGCATATATATCCACACACACACACACACACACACACACACACACCGCGCGTTCAGTGACACACGGAATTGCTCCTCTTAAATTTTTAACTGTTTCGAGTGACTAAGTGCTTAGTGGAAAACTTTACCATAATTTCCATAAATCTGAAATCCTGCAGAGTATTGTGAGTACAAAAACTAATATTTGTTGTAAGACGAGACTGTTCATATTAAAGGAAAAAAAATTGAGAACTTTTTCGTGAGGAAGAGAGAGAAGCTGCCGTCCAGTTTCTGCCTTGAGGGAAATCTAGAAGAGTTGCCAGAGGTGGAGCCATCACACCACATTGCCTAATTTTTTGTGTAAACTGGGGAAAGCTCTTAAGCCGTTTTACCTGATCCTGTGGTTCTATATATTGTTAAAATCAGTATCCTTCCCATTTATATTAACTAGTTAGTTAGTTTGATACACGAAAAAATTGAATAATAAAAGAAAAAAAAATTACCAAATACCCACCTGTCAACAGTACTGAGTTAAGTTGCCAAGTAGTACAGCAGTCTTATTTTCTTCATTTTTTTTTTTGCTTTTCTTTTAGCTTTCTGTTTTACTATTTTGTTATTTTGTATATATATTGAGTTAAATGTAAAGTCTAAATCCCGTGATAACATATCTTGGTTAGCAAGTCAGTTTATCAGTTAGGAAGAATATATAACAGAAACAGGTGGGTGCCACCTCGAACACAAATTCGAATTTTCCTTCAGGTTTTACTTTTGTTTATGTTTTTCTTTTTATACTTAAATTACCATGGTCAAGTTTTTAAGTTAAGATGTGTGTTACCAGAAAGGAGACAAACTGAGTCACTAAATAGCACTTATATGGAGATATAAAAATTCTGTGTGAAGGTAAATTAGAAGTTTTTCTCTTTTTTTTTTTTTTCCTCTTTCTCGTCTTCTTTCTATATTCTGTGAGAGGGAGAACATAAAAATGAAGCCATCTCTGTCCCAAACCTCTCCCACCCATGGGTCGGGAGAAGGGGTAGTCATCAGAGGACTTAAACAGAGATTCAAGAAGTTAGAGGAAATGGTTATAAGCCTTGATGATAAAATTCGGAATATGGATGGAGAAATGAAAGAGAATGAAACACTCAGAGAACAAATAAGATCTTTGGAGGAAGCAAATAAAGCACAAGAGCAGGAGAGAAAGGAACTAGAAAAAAGAATAAAGAAGCTGGAAGGGGAAAAGAGTCAACTAGAATCTAGAATTTCTAAACAAGAAGATAATAACAAACAGCTGAATGACAACCTAAAGGAATTAGATGTTAGTTCACTGCTCTCTTCTGAGAGAGACGAGATTGCTGCTTGGAATGTTCAGATTAAGGAAAACATTGAACAGTTCAGAAAAGAGTTCCAGGAGCTGAATATAGAAAACGATGCCATGAAAACGTCCTTTGCTGATGCACTAAAGGGGAATGTGGCAGTAAAAGAGGCTGTAAAGGTGGTGGCACTGGAAAACATACAAACAGTTGACTATAAAGAGACAGTAATCGAAAAAATGAAAAACGTTGTGATGGAAAGGGCAAACCCACTCATCAGACAGGCACTTGATAAGGAGAAGACAGTGGTAATCTCAGGCATAAGTGAATCCCAGGAGCCAACATGGCAGGGGAGACTTGAAGAAAATAAAGCTATGGTTGTAGACCTGATAAGAAAGCTTGGAGTAGTATGTGGTCCTGAGGATATTGTAAACATACACCAACTAGGTAAATATTCGAGGGAAGGAAAGCCGAGACCAACAAAAGTAACCTTTGAGAGAGGGGAGACATGTAGGGAAATATTGTTGAGAAAAAAAAGTCTAAAAGACCTTCAAGAATGCAAAGAAGTGTTCATTAGACGATACAGAACACAGGAAGAGATGGGAAAGATCAAAAACTTGTTGCAAGAGGCAAGAAGGTTAAATGATGAAAGAAATGAAGAAGAGAAGAAAAATTTTCGTTACAGAATACTTCCAGACAAAGGGGAGATAAAGAAGATAATGACAGAAGATCAGGGGATGGGGCCTCATTAAGATTGTTATACACAAATGCTGATGGATTAGCTGGTAAGGCAGTAGAATTAAAAGATAGGATTCACAACAGTAAGAACTTTAAAAACTTTATTTCCATTTCAATACAATGGGTATTCGTCAGCCAGGGCAAGCCCCAACCCCCCACTGTGGTGTCCAACCACAGCAGTTCCTGCCAGTAAACAGCTTAAACTCTCTGTCTTGGACGGGAACCGATCTTTGGACCTCGTGAATGCGAAGCCAGCGCGTTACCACTGTACTAGCCAGCAGGCTATAGTTGCAATTACAGAGACTAAGTTGAGTGAGGACATAAACAGTGTCACAGTTTTTCCTAAGGGCTTCAGAATACTAAGGGTCGAAAGATCTGAGAGGACTGGTGGGGGTTAGCACTGCTCATAAGTGAGAGGATTCAAGTTGAAGAAATAAACTTGGCTATAGAAAGTGAGTTCAGGGAATTTCTTGTTGCTCGCATAAATACTGGGTCAGAGAGCATTATAATAACTGTTGTATACAACCCACCAAGGAACCAAAATAGGCTTGAAATTTATGAGGAAAGTCATATAGGTACGATTGAAGTCATAAACTCAGTTGTTAACATGGCGCGGGAGAAAAAATGTAGAATTTTGATTATGGGAGACTTTAATCATAAAGAGATAGATTGGATAAATCTTGACCCACACAGTGGTGAGGACTCATTTGGGGCAAGATTCCTAGATTGTGTACAAGGGAATTTCCTACACCAACATGTAATGGAACCAACAAGAGCCAGGGGTGGGGATGAGCCATCACTACTTGATCTAGTGTTCACAGATAATGTGTTGGATATTGAAAATATTGAGTATGAACCACCAATTGGAAAGAGTGACCACTGTGTGCTGTTGATGGAGTATATCATTGAAGACATTCTTCCTGAGAGTAGAGGCACTGAGGACATGAGGAGGAACTATCCGAAAGGAGATTACATCAAAATGAATGAGCTTTTTGCAGCTATTGACTGGAGAACCTTATTTTACAACAAATCTGTACAAGAAATGTATGACATCTTTTGTGAGAAATATGGGAAGATAGTAGATTGCTGCATACCTGTCACCAAAGTAGGTGTAATTCATGCCAGAGAGAAATGGTTCGATAATGGGTGTAAAAGAGCTAAGGAGTGGAGAGACAAATGCTGGAAAAGGTATAGGAGGAGAAAAAACATAAATGCCTGGCAAACCTACAAAAGAGCAAGAAATGACTACCTAAGTAAAAGGAGAGAGGCAGAGAGAGATTATGAGAGGGACATCACCAGGAAGGCTAAAGAAAATCCCAAGCTTTTCCACAGCTTTATCAGAGGAAAACTGAAGGTAAAAGAACAGGTTTTAAGGCTAAAGAGAGCGGATGGAAGCATCACTGAGACGGACGAAGAGATCTGCAAAGAATTGAACAAGGAGTTTCAGTCAGTATTTACAGTAGAAAATACCCCACCCCCTCAGATTGCAGTGATAGAAGCTCAAGGGCCGGTATTAGAGAACATCAACCTTACAGCCACAGAGGTATGCAAAGCGCTGATGGATTTAGATGTTCATAAAGCTACAGGTCCTGATGACATATCCCCTCATGTGCTTAAAAAATGCGCAAACACAATATCAGTGGCACTAAGTATCATATTTAAGGAGTCACTGGAGTCGGGGGAGATTCCAAGATGCTGGAAACAAGCAAATGTGATACCTATCTTCAAAAAGGGAAGGAGGGATACGGCTCTGAACTATAGACCAGTTTCCTTGACCAGCATAGTTTGCAAACTTATGGAGAAACTACTAAGGAAACATATCTCTCTTCACTTGGAATCCTTCAACTTTTTGTCAGTGAGGCAACATGGCTTCAGAGAAGGAAGATCAACAGTAACAAACTTATTAGAATTTTATGATGAGGTAAGCCAAATCTTACAGGAAAGAGAGGGCTGGGCAGATTGCATATTCCTAGACTTCCAGA
This sequence comes from Halocaridina rubra, assembly GCA_037179515.1. Taxonomy (NCBI): domain Eukaryota; kingdom Metazoa; phylum Arthropoda; class Malacostraca; order Decapoda; family Atyidae; genus Halocaridina; species Halocaridina rubra. The sequence goes on from JAXCGZ010005764.1 coordinate 6,038, forward strand.
AAGCGTTTGACACTGTTCCACATGGGAGACTTATTAGGAAGCTGCAATCAATGGCTAGAATAGGTGGAAATGTCTTGAAATGGATAAAAACTTACTTAGAAGGAAGGGAACAGAGGGTTAGAGTAAGACACTCAGTGTCTGAATGGAGAAGAGTTAGTAGTGGAGTTCCACAGGGTTCAGTTTTAGGGCCACTTTTGTTCCTTGTATATGTAAATGACCTACCAGAGTGTGTAAATTCATTCATGAATATGTTTGCAGATGATGCAAAGATTGTGAAGAAAGCAAAAAACGAGAACAATGGTAGAGAACTTCAGGAGGATCTAAATAATCTGCATGAGTGGTCAGAAAAGTGGCTAATGAAATTCAATACCTCAAAATGTAAGGTAATGAGAATGGGTACAAGTGCAAGAAGGCCCAAGCTTGACTACTCGGTGGCTGGAGTACAACTTCAAGAGACAGAAAATGAGAGAGATCTAGGAGTAAACATACTGGCAGATTTGTCTCCAGAAATACATATAAATGGCGTAGTAAGGGCAGCATATGCATTCTTATCAAATGTAAGGGTAGCCTTCAGGCACATGGACAAGGAAATGTTCAGAAATATTTATGTAACCTATGTGAGGCCAAAACTCGAATATGCAGCCCCCTTTTGGAATCCGCACTTGAAAAAGCACATAGCTAAGCTTGAAAAAGTTCAAAGACATGCCACGAAACTGGTGCCAGAAATACGCAATCTCGGTTATGATGAGAGGCTGAGGGAATTAGACTTGCCATCACTCGAAGCTAGAAGAGTAAGGGGGGATATGGTGACAGTCTTGAAATTCCTTCATGGTTATGATAGAGTGGATAGGGATCGATATTTCGATATGGCTGGCTCTAGAACTTGTTTGCAGGATGTAAGGAAATACTTTTTCAGTGTAAGAGTAGTTGATAATTGGAATTGGCTAAGCGAGGAGGTAGTTAATGCTATCTCAATCCATAGTTTTAAGGACAGGTATGATAAGTATCACTAAGTCTAAAAATGGAACCGATGAGGAGACGGGAAGATACGAGCTTTGGGCTCTTTCCCGTAAACACAATTAGGTAATTAATTAGGTAATCACACACACACACACACATATATATATATATATATATATATATATATATATATATATATATATATATATATATATATATATATATATATATATATATATATGTGTGTGTGTGTGTGTGTGTGTGTGTGTGTGTGTGTGTGTGTGTGTGTGTGTGTGTGTGTGTGTGTGTGTGTGTGTGTGTGTAGATATATATTACAGATAAACCCCGATATTAATCAGCACGAGTTCTGATTAGACAAAACCGGAAGTCACAGTTAATGTCCACAAACTAACCTAAGAAAGTTAGGTTAATTAGCTTGGTTTGGTCATGTCAGGATACTGACCAACCAACCTAGTCTAACCTAACCTTGTTGGGCTAGATTA
>JAXCGZ010005764.1:15000-25000 GCA_037179515.1 Halocaridina rubra
CCATCTCTATTACCATTAGTCGGTTAAATGAAACTCAGAATTCAACTTTTTTTTAATTTTGGAAATGCAATGACATTAAAAGAATTGAAGTAAATTTCTCAAATTAAATTTTATGAAATGCTGCCTCGAATCCCGGAGGTGGTGAGTACGATTTCGTTTCCCGGCACCACGGACGTATGCCAAGACTTTGGCCTCAACTCGATGATTACCTCTGTCACACAGGCAGAGTAGAATACAGGACACTGCAATTTCAGATACAGAAATGACACACTGTTTATAATGGGAAACTGAAAGCATGAGCACACATATAATGAGTTTCCAATGTCATTCTACTGGATGAATATATATTGGTTATTCACAGCTAACCAGAAATATTTATGCTACCATAATAGCATACAAAACCATTAATTCTTTACTGGTTTTTTAAAGGAAAACAATATATTCACAATAAATGAAAATTAAGCAAGACAAATACAGTACTGTATGTATTCCTTAAATTGTGGGCAACCACAAAAGTTGCAATGCTTATTACTGATTAACAATTAATATGGTAACACTCTATTTAGGATAAAGGAAGAATCTACGAGATAAATACAGTATTCATTCACTTTTAGTTATCAAGAACTTTGCAATGAAAAAAAGGGTGCAAAACCACCTTTTGAGGTATTTGCAACTTATAACTCAAAACACTTTATCCCCAACATATGAAGAATTAGCAAGATAAATACGGTATGCATTCATTAAATTGTGGTTAACAAGAAATATTTGCAAAGCCAACTGGGAAAAATTACCTTTTAAATATTTGCATTTTGTTTAGCAAATAGCTTTATTGACGAGTTTTTGACGTAAAACACTTTATTTACGATGATAGAAAGGGGTGAAATGAAATTAGAATTTATTAGGAAAAGAGATAGATTTTTACGGGCTCATAACCAGTCTTCAGAGGATGAGATTTTCGTTTATCACATTCAGTGAAAAGAAACTTCTCAGCAATGTATATCAGCTGTAATTTACAGGTTAAGGAATTAACTTTGGCATGTGAGATTCCAGTTTGGTAATCTACAAAATTTCGTGTGTATGGGAATATAATCTGAGAATAGAAATCCATAAGATTTATCCAGTAACGAATTCTCGAAAATAAACCAATTTGCTTGACCCACGAGCTTTACCATACACTATCCCTCACCTTGTTGTGCTAGATGAATTCCTGTGAAGATGACACGTAATTAAGATTTGAAATAAACTTAGACTGCCCAGGCGAGATGTTGCCTCCGGGCAGTCTCGGCGCCAAAAGAGGACGTCTCATTGTCCCTCCTGGTGAGTTCATCTGTAGGATACATTTCTAGAGCAGTAATTGGCTCTGATATCATTTTAAGGACTATTTTAGTGGTGGTCCCTGGCAGGCAATTATATCAGAGATGCAAGGGAGAGACAGTATTTTTAGGTGCAACAAGTGGAAGCAAATAAAATAAAACGAGAATAATAATGAAAAGTTAGGTTACTGGTTTTTATATCTCATAATTTTCTTGGCTCGTAGCAGACAGAAAAATAGGAGCAGCCTTTATATCGGGGCTATACTTCTACACGTGCAAGAAGAGTAAATAAGGTATATTTACAATTAGCTATAAGCTAAAATACAAATTGCAAATAATCATAATCTGCGAAAGTCAAGAAGTGGGAATTATTTTTTTAGTTAGAAAATAACAGTTATGTTACTAATTTATTTAATAAGGCATCTAACAGCCTCTGGTGACTTTGAGCGAAACACTCTGTCACAATTATCCAGCTATATAGAAGAGGTAGGTGTGTTTCCATTTGTAGGTTGCATATCCTGGTCCACATAGGTGCCCCCAGCATGTAACGCATGGCGTTGTTCTGGATTACTTCTATGGTGGAGATTTGTTGTGCACTGAAGTTGGCTAGGGTGGGAGCACTGTAGGTAATCAAGGATCTTATAGTGGTTAAGTAAAATTTCTTCAGGACCTGAAGACCTGCTGCTTCTTGGAGAGATGTCATATATCTCATAGGGGTTAGTCTGCTGTGTGCTCTTTCTCTGAGATATGTGATTTAAAGGTTGAAGATGAGTGGCCTGTCTATGTAAACTCCTAGATACATGAATGTATCAACTCACTCTATGTTTTCATTGGCTAAGGTGAGCGAGGCTAGTGGTACTGAAGTTTTTACGGCCATAGCTTTTGCTTTATGACCGTTGATTTTGAGTCCCATGTCCTTGCTTTTCAGATGGAACAGGTCTACGGCTTTTTGAGCGCTGCCTAGTCTATTGCCTCCTCTGCTGATGAAGACTATGTTGAAAGAAGTTCTCCATTAGCACATTGAAAAGCAGTGGACTGAGGATGCCTCCTTGTGGGGTACCATTTTCTAATTTCTTATATGTTGATAGTTGTCTTTGGAATTTTACTCTAGCCTCTCTATTTCTGACATGGTTTGAGACCCAACTGAGTAGATGTCCCTTAACTCCCTTGTTTGCTAGGGAGCTCAGAATGGCTGCTGGGTTAGCCAGTTCAAAAGCCTTCTCAAGGTCTAAGAAGACTACGACTGCAGCCTTGTTGTTTACGCAGCTGAGGACATCCATAATGCACTGTGTGGTGCCTACATTATCACTGTAGGCATACAAATGAGGGTGTAAGGGGCCTATTTTGAATTGTAATCTCTTGAGCACCATTTTTTTCAACAGTTTTTTCTAAACAGCTTAGTAGATATGGGTTGTGGATTCGTTGGGTCTTTGGGTTTTGGGATAGCCTGAATATCCTGTTGACTCCAGATTTTTGGCCAAACCCTTAATATGTAACTGGTGTTTGTCAGATGGAGGTAGGCAGCTTCATCCGAAGTGCCCATGTTGTTGATCATTGTGTAGGTGATGCCATCTGCTCCAGGGGCTATGTCTTTCCCTTTATGTTCGGTGTTTCTGAGTTCTTGAGTAGTGAATGGTGTATCTGTGTCATTATTTTGGCTGCAGGCATGATTTATGGTGTCCCATCTTCGTTGCCTTAGGTCATTTTGGATCCTTATTGTGATTGGTGGAAGTTGTTGGATTGCTTAACGGTTGGAAAAGGTGTCTGCAAGTCTTTCAGCTTCCTCCATAGGTTTTGGATGCGTGGGTACTTTGGTTGATTTTTTTCCGGACACCCTCCTGAGCATTTGCCATAGCTCGGTGAGGTTGGTGTGCTGGTTTGGCTTGGCACACCATTCCAGCCATTTGTCAGTTCTGATTTTTGAGACAGTCTTGTGGGTGTTTGTGACCACCTCCTGAGGCACTGCTCTATTGGTAACTGTGGGTCTTTTCCTATATAGCTTGCTGATCCTATTTAATCTTTGCTTGGCCTCTTTCACTTCTTGGCAGTAGCAGCATTGTGGAAGGCGGAGATGAGATTTTGTGCTAAAATGTTGATGTCTTCAGGTGCAGTGTAGTTTGAATGCCACTGTGTTAAGGATTGCTGAAATTTTTTCCAATATACTAAGTTTTGATTCCATTTGGGAGGAGGAGGTGAAATTGGTGGAAGTTTAGGCAGTTGGATGCTTGTTTGAGTGGCATAGTGATCACTCATGAGGTGAGGGTGTATGCTCCAGTCGGTGTAGGGAATGAGGGAGGAGGTTATGAAAGACAGGTCTAGTCTTCCTCCTCGTGCATGTGTTGGAACCCCAGTGTAGTGTTTATAAGATGGATATTGGTGACTTCATCCAGAAGATAAGCAACGTGTTTGCCGTCATTATTGTTTGGCCTTGTTGAGTTTAGAATTCTATGATGGGCATTGAAATCGCCACCTATGAAGGATGGCTCTTCAGCAGCAGTTGCAATGAGCTCTCCACCCTCTAAGAGGCTGTTTATTTGCTTGTAGATGTTATATATCATTAACTTTTGATTTAGAAGCTGTATTTTAACAGCCTGGATCTCCACATTGTCCCCGCAGCCAGGAGGGTTGATGTTGGTTGCTGGGATGCAATTTTTAACTAGAGTTATTAATCCTCTATTAGTATGGTTGTCTGCTGGTATTGTGAAGGCTTTGTATCCTGAGAAGTTGAACCCTTTTTGTTTTTGAACAGGGTTTCTTGTAGAAGGATGACGTCAAAGTCACCTTCCTTGGCTGCTGATTGCAGGGAGGCAAACTTGGGTCTAATCCCACAAACATTCCATTGCAGAATCCATACGGAGTCAAAACTTTGCTGTAGAGCTCCAAAGTAGTCTGTTCCTGTTCCTGCTCCCTCTCGGGACAGAAGAACCGGGAACTGGGTAATGCTGTACATCAGGGGGGGTTGGCTGGTGGCCACATGACCCTCGGGAAGGTTGTCGTGACTTGTTCTTCATGGTGCAGGTTGAGGAGATTGGGTAGCCCCTGTTCGGGCTGTTGGTCCATTCTCGACCTGAGCAGCTGACTCTTGAGGTGCTGGGGAGACCTGGGCAGGATAAACTGAGGTCCTGGCTACCGGTTTGGGGGTGTGGGTTCTTGCACTGTACATAAGTTTGTCCAGTGCTGGGCTCATAGAGCTTTGTTCCAGCTGAACATGTAACATTTCTGCTAGCTGGTTGGTGAATCCTTGAAGCAGTGTTCGTAGTTTGTCCTCCTTTATTGTGATGGTGTTTGACTCCACATGTGGTGTCTGAAAAACTTGGTGCGAATGCTTGGGGGCTTGTTGGGCTTTTGAAGTTTCCTAGGTAGGTTATTTGGTCAATGGTTTGTCCAGATTCAGTCTTCTCATTGGAGGATGAGGGGTTTTCTGAGGCTTGGGCCTGTTTTCCACCACAGGCGCTATGACTTGCCTGGGAACTAGGTTTGTCGTAGTGGTTCTGGGTGGTTGTTTGCTTGGTTGAGGATTTCTGGAAGGTTGAGAGATGGTTTTGGGCTGAGTTGTAGTTGGTATACGGTTTAGTCTCATTGGGCATCTGGAGTTCCATGCATGATGGTTCCCCTTGCTGTTTGGGCATCTTGCTGTGGTTGTTTTTCCCTCCTTGTGGGCTTGGACACACTTCTTCTTGCTGTGTCTTCCACTGCAAATAGCACAGACTTCTGGAAGGGTGCATTGTGCTTTGTGATGTTTGAATCCCTGGCAGTTGTAGCATCTCAGTGATTCCTTGATGAAGGGTTTGGTGGGTAAGGATCCCCAGATACCTAGATTTACTTTGTTGGGAACACGGCCCTAGAAAGTGACTACTATTGTAGGAGTTGGTTGTCCAGTCTTGCTGGTCTGACGTATTGCTTCCATGATGTATAGAAGAGCTAGAAGTGGTGCCATCTCCATTACCACGGGGTAGTTGCATACTACTCCCTTGCAGGTCTTTTCTCCAGGGATTAGTTCCTGAATGAAGAAGTCGCAAGATGTTTGTAGGTATTTGTAGGCTTCTTCATCCCTTGGTGTGAGGACCCATTGTCCTTGTAGGTTGGGTCGTGCAGCAATGTTGATGCCTGGCTTCATTTTTTCCAGTAGTTTCACAGTCTGATAAGTTGCTGTTGGATCCTCGCTCAAGATCTTGAATTTGTTGAAGCTCTATGGAATGTTCTCGTGATTGGAGTTTGTGGAGTGTGTTTGTCCTCTTGGTGATCGTCAGTTGTTCTGTCTCTTGTGAACTACAGTGGTCCATTCTTCGCTGGGGTTTTCTTCCTCTTCTGCTGGAGGGCTCAGTTGGCGTTTGTGATCCATGTCTATTTTTGGTAAAGGTAAATGGTTTTATAAGTTGATGATTTGGTAAAGTTAAATGGTTTTATAAGTTGATGGTTTGGTAAAGTTAAATGGTTTCATAAGTTAATGGTTTGGTAAAGTTAAATGGTTTTATAGGTTAATGGTTTGGTAAAGTTAAATGGTTTTATGAGTCAATGGCTTGGTAAAGTTAAATGGTTTTATAATTTAATGGTTTGGGAGAGCAAAGGGGGAGGAGGAGGCCCTACCTATCCTATTTGTAGCTAGTCCACTCCTAGAGCAGACGTTTAACCAGCAGAAGGAAGTGTCCTAGAGAATTGAAAGGTGGATTCCACCTTTCACTCTAGTAGTCACAAAACCTTCTACTGGGGAGGGGAGGGAATTGAGAGGGGTTGGGCCTAAGGGAACTAAAGGCTCCCTCCTATCTAAAAGTGGGCTTATGGGAAGCGCCCTTGCTAAGCAAGTTTTCCCTGACAGTTCCTACGCCACCTTGCAATAGACTGCGATAGGTGGGGCGATGAACCTGGCTGCTTCAGGCAGAGTTTTTAAGACAGCAAAGGCTACCGATATATCCACAGACAGGCCGGTATTAGTAGGTGAAGGGGTTAGAGTTGGAGTTTGTCTCCACATAGATAGGGTATATCAGAAGGGGTGGTGTCTCTTGATAGACAGGGTCTATCAGCAGAGGTAGAGATGTCTACGTCAGAACTGGATTTTTCAGTTGAACTCTAGGAGTTGAAGCAAAAACAATCCTTCTTTGCAGTAGGCAGCGATGGAGGTGATCCTTGGGGAGGCTAAGCTGTAAGACTTAGCAGAGGAGAGCATGTCTTGTCACCACCAGAACTGGAGACTGACTGTGTGTCGTCTCGCATGCTGTTTGACTCTTGTTAACGCCCCGGGTCATTCAAACACATACAAAGAGGTGGCGAGCATGCCTCCACCAATAGGCTTTCAGAGAAGGGGGAACGCCCCATAACCTAGCGTGTGGGGGCAGCTAAAACAATGCAGGTTTACTCACCAAATTTTGAGCTTGGTCTCAATAACAGAGAAAGCCATGTGAAAACTCCCTACCTGGACATGGGGCATCCATGGGAGTGGGCTCTGCGTCATTATTATTCTTATTATTATTAATATTATTATTATTATTATTATTATCATTATTATTATTATTATTATTATTATTATTATTATTATTATTATTATTATTATTATTATTATTATTATTATTATTATTATTATTATTATTGTTATTGTTATTATTATTATTATTATTATTATTATTATTATTATTATTATCATTATTATTATTATTATTATTATTATTATTATTATTATTATTATGATTATTATTATTATTATTATTATGATTATTATTATTATTATTATTATTATTATTATTATTATTATTATTATTATTATTATTAGTTTTGTTATTATTATTATTATTATTATTATTATTATTATTGTTATTATTATTATTATTATTATTATTATTATTATTATTATTATTATTATCATTATTAGTCACCGTGGCTCAAACGGTAGCGTCCGCGACTCTGAGGAGTCAGGTCGAGGGTTCGCGCCCCGTCACGGTTTGAGGTTAGCAAAGGCATGCTACTCAGGGTAAGGATTACATCTGATAAAACAAGTCCTTCGCAAGAAGGCAACCGTCCTAGCCCTTGGTAGAAAAGGGAGTCCGTGACATAAAACCAGAACAAATTATTATTATTATTATTTTTATTGTTATTATTATTATTATTATTATTATTATTATTATTATTATTATTATTATTATTATTATTATTATTATTATTATTATTATTATTATCATTATTATTCATTATTATTTTTTATTATTATTATTATTATTATTATTATTATTATTATTATTATTATTATTATTATTATTATTATTATTATTATTAATATTATTATTAATATTATTCATTTATTATTATTATTATTATTATTATTATTATTATTATTATTATTATTATTATTATTATTATTATTATTATAATAATTATTATTATTTTTGTTACTATTATTATTTTTATTAATATTATTACTATTATTATTATTATTATTATTATTATTATTATTATTATTATTATTATTATTATTATTATTATTATTATTATTATTATTATTAATATTATTATTATTATTATTATTACTTGCTATGTATGTGTATGTTTATAAATATGTGTGTTGTTTCACTGATGGACTTCCTTGCATATATATATATATAAATATATATATATATATATATATATATATATATATATATATATATATATATATATACATACATACATACATACATACATACATACATACATACATACATACATACATACATACATACATACATACATACATACATACATACATACATACATACATACATACATACATACATACATACATACATACATACATACATACATACATACATACATACATACATACATACATACATACATACATACATACATACATACATACATACATACATACATACATACATACATACATACATACATACATACATACATACATACATACATACATACATACATACATACATACATACATACATACATACATACATACATACATACATACATACATACATACATACATACATACATACATACATACATACATACATACATACATACATACATACATACATACATACATACATACATACATACATACATACATACATACATACATACATACATACATACATACATACATACATACATACATACATACATACATACATACATACATACATACATACATACATACATACATACATACATACATACATACATACATACATACATACATACATACATACATACATACATACATACATACATACATACATACATACATACATACATACATACATACATACATACATACATACATACATACATACATACATACATACATACATACATACATACATACATACATACATACATACATACATACATACATACATACATACATACATACATACATACATACATACATACATACATACATACATACATACATACATACATACATACATACATACATACATACATACATACATACATACATACATACATCATATATATATATATATATATATATATATATATATATATATATATATATATATATATATATATATATATATAAACACACACTAGGTAAATATTCGAGGTAAATATTCGAGGGAAGGAAAGCCGAGACCAACAAAAGTAACCTTTGAGAGAGGGGAAACATGTCGGGAAATATTGTTGAGAAAAAAAGTCTAAAAGACCTTCAAGAATGCAAAGAAGTGTTCATTAGACGATACAGAACACAGGAAGAGATGGGAAAGATCAAAAACTTGTTGCAAGAGGCAAGAAGGTTAAATGATGAAAGAAATGAAGAAGAGAAGAAAAATTTTCGTTACATAATACTTCCAGACAAAGGGGAGATAAAGAAGATAATGACAGAAGATCAGGGGATGGGGCCTCATTAAGATTGTTATACACAAATACTGATGGATTAGCTGGCAAGGCAGTAGAATTAAAAGATAGGATTCACAACAGTAAGGCAGATATAGTAGCAATTACAGAGACTAAGTTGAGTGAGGACATAAACAGTGTCACAGTTTTTCCTAAGGGCTTCAGAATACTAAGGGTCGAAAGATCTGAGAGGACTGGTGGAGGGATAGCACTGCTCATAAGTGAGAGGATTCAAGTTGAAGAAACAAACTTGGCTATAGAAAGTGAGTTCAGGGAATTTCTTGTTGCTCGCATAAATACTGGGTCAGAGAGCATTATAATAACTGTTGTATACAACCCACCAAGGAACCAAAATAGGCTTGAAATTTATGAGGAAAGTCATATAGGTACTATTGAAGTCATAAACTCAGTTGTTAACATGGCACGGGAGAAAAAATGTAGGATTTTGATTATGGGAGACTTTAATCATAAAAGATAGATTGGATAAATCTTGACCCACACAGTGGTGAGGACTCATTTGGGGCAAGATTCCTAGATTGCGTACAAGGGAATTTCCTACACCAACATGTAATGGAACCAACAAGAGCCAGGGGTGGGGATGAGCCATCACTACTTGATCTAGTGTTCACAGATAATGTGTTGGATATTGAAAATATTGAGTATGAACCACCAATTGGAAAGAGTGACCACTGTGTGTTGTTGATGGAGTATATCATTGAAGATATTCTTCCTGAGAGTAGAGTCACTGAGGACATGAGGAGGAACTATCCGAAAGGAGATTACATCAAAATGAATGAGCTTTTTGCAGTTATTGACTGGAGAACCTT
>JAXCGZ010005764.1:32500-62500 GCA_037179515.1 Halocaridina rubra
TTACTCCATCATCAAGATCTGAGTGGTGGATGAATCAAACATAAGTCTTGGGAGAACGGATGATATACTTTTTTGAAGTATTCTTACAAACAACTGATAGCCCCAAAAGCCTCCGAGGGTGTTGGTATATGTCTATCTAAGCGACATCTTTGTGCAGTCTAGGCCTAAATCAGCTGTGATAGCTGACTGATGACTCAGACCAGAAATGACTGAAGACTTGACTTAGCCTCTCTATACACTTCCTAGGAATTGCTACTGACTGACTCTCTCTAATTGAATGTTATCCTTTTTATACCTCGATCAATCCTCCACATACATAAGAGTAGGCGGTCTCTAGGTGCATCTTTGACCAATAATTATTATGCTCAGCCAAGAGATTAATTCTAATGGCTGGCCTTGCTCTATGGAGGGGTTAAGGTCTAGACCATCTGGTACTTATATTGCCAGCTTCGATGATTATTTTCCCAATAATTTACCTTGGGTCACGGCTTCTTGGAGGTGTCAATTGTCGGCCCTTATATTGGCTATGAGGCTGGTATATATATATATATATATATATATATATATATATATATATATATATATATATATATATATATGTATATATATATATATATATATATATATATATATATATATATACATATATATATATATATATATATATATATATATATATATATATATATATATATATATATATATATATTTATATATATATATATATATATATATATATATATATATATATATATATATATATATATATATATATATATATATATATATATATATATATATATATATATATATACATATATATATATATATATACATATATATATATATATATATATATATATATATATATATATATATATATATATATATATATATATATATATATATATATATATATATATATATATATATATATATATATATATATATATATATATATATATATATATATATATATATATATATATATATATATATATATATATATATATATATATATATATATATGAATATTTTTTTTCCCCGACCGGGACTCGAACCTAGGTCTTATGATTACTAAGTCAAGGCGCTACCACTACACCACAGAAGGTTAAAAGGAATCTACTCTTATAGCTTATATCTGCTATACTTAGGAATGATCGCATTCTAACTGAATGCCACTATGTTCATATTTCAGATTCCCCAACCTCACTCGTGGCTTCATTTTAGCATTTAATTCAATTCCCAATCTCATTTGGGCCATGAAATAACCAATTAAGCACATTACATATGTGAAAACATGAATCATTCTTTTTTACCCCGACTGGGATTCGAACCTAGGACTTATGATTACTAAGTCAAGGCACTACCACTACACCACAGATGGTTAAAAGGAATCTAATCTTATAGCTTATATCTCCTATACTTAAGAATTAACGCATTCTAACTGAATACCACTATGTTCATATTACAGATTCCCCAACCTCACTCGTGGCTTCATTTTAGCATTTAATTCAATTCCCAATCTCATTCGGGCCATGATATAACCAATTAAGCACATTACATATGTGAAAACATGAATCATTTTTTTTACCCCGACCGGGACTCGAACCAAGGACTTATGACTACTAAGTCAAGCCGCTACCACTACACCACAGAAGGTTAAAAGGAATCTAATCTTATAGCTTATATCTGCTATACTTAGGAATGAACGCATTCTAACTGAATGCCACTATGTTCATATTACAGATTCCCCCAACCTCACTCGTGGCTTCATTTTAGCATTTAATTCAATTCCCAATCTCATTCGGGCCATGAAATAACCAATTAAGCACATTACATATGTGAATACGTGAATCATTTTTTTTACCCGACCGGGACTCGAACCTAGGACTTATGATTACTAAGTCAAAGGCGATACCACTACACCACAGTTGGATAAAAGGAAGCTATCCTTATAGCTTATATCTGCTATACTTAGGAATGAACGCATTCTAACTGAATGCCACTATGTTCATATTACAGATTCCCCAACCTCACTCGTGGCTTCATTTTAGCATTTATTTCAATTCCCAATCTCATTCGGGCCATGAAATAACCAATTAAGCACATTACATATGTGAAAACATGAATCATTTTTTTTACCCCGACCGAGACTCGAACCTAGGACTTTTGATTACTAAGTCAAGGCGCTACCACTACACCACAGAAGGTTAAAAGGAATCTAACCTTATAGCTTATATCTGCTATACTTAGGAATGAACGCATTCTAACTGAATGCCACTATGTTCATATTACAGATTTCCCAACCTCACTCGTGGCTTCATTTTAGCATTTAATTCAATTCCCAATCTCATTCAGGCCATGAAATAACCAATTAAGCACATTACATATGTGAAAACATGAATCATTTTTTTTACCCCGACCGGGACTCGAACCTAGGACTTATGATTACTAAGTCAATGCGCTACCACTACACCACAGAAGTTTAAAAGGAATCTAACCTTATAGCTTATATCTGCTATACTTAAGAATGAACGCATTCTAACTGAATGCCACTATGTTCATATTACAGATTCCCCAACCTCACTCGTGGCTTCATTTTAGCATTTAATTCAATTCCCAATCTCATTCGGGCCATGAAATAACCAATTAAGCACATTACATATGTGAAAACATGAATCATTTTTTTTTTTACCCCGACCGGGACTCGAACCTAGGACTTTTGATTACTAAGTCAAGGCGCTACCACTACACCACAGAAGGTTAAAAGGAATCTAACCTTATAGCTTATATCTGCTATACTTAGGAATGAATGCATTCTTTTTGAATGCCACTATGTTCATATTACAGATTCCCCAACCTCACTCGTGGCTTCATTTTAGCATTTAATTCAATTCCCAATCTCATTCGGGCCATGAAATAACCAATTAAGCACATTACATATGTGAAAACATGAATCATTTTTTTTATCCCGACCGGGACTTGATCCTAGGACTTATGATTACTAAGTCAAAGCGCTACCACTACACCACAGAAGGTTAAAAGGAACCTAATCTTATAGCTTATATCTGCTATACTTAGAATTGAACGCATTCTAACTGAATGCCACTATGTTCATATTACAGATTCCCCAACCTCACTCGTGGCTTCATTTTAGCATTTAATTCAATTCCCAATCTCATTCGGGCCATGAAATAACCAATTAAGCACATCACATATGTGAAAACATGAATCATTTGTTTTTACCCCGACCGGGACTCGAACCTAGGACTTATGATTACTAAGTTAAAGCTCTACCACTACACCACAGAAGGTTAAAAGGAAGCTAACCTTATATCTTATATCTGCTATACTTAGGAATGAACGCATTCTAACTGAATGCCACTATGTTCCTATTACAGATTCCCCAACCTCACTCGTGGCTTCATTTTAGCATTTAATTCAATTCCCAATCTCATTCGGGCCATGAAATAACCAATTAAGCACATTACATATGTGGAAACATGAATAATTTTTTTTACCCCGACCGGGACTCGAACCTAGGACTTATGATTACTAAGTCAAGGCGCTACCACTACACCACAAAAGGTTAAAAGGAATCTATCCTTATAGCTTATATCTGCTATACTTAGGAATGAACGCATTCTAACTGAATGCCACTATGTTCCTATTACAGATTCCCCAACCTCACTCGTGGCTTCATTTTAGCATTTAATTCACTTCCCAATCTCATTCGGGCCATGAAATAACCAATTAAGCACATTACATATGTGAAAACATGAATCATTATTTTTTTACCCCGACCGAGACTCGAACCTAGGACTTATGATTACTAAGTCAAGGCATTACCACTACACCACAGAAGGTTAAAAGGAATCTAACCTTATAGCTTATATCTGCTATACTCAGAAATGAACGCATTCTAACTGAATGCCACTATGTTCATATTATAGATTCCCCAACTTCACTCGTGGCTTCATTTTAGCATTTAATTCAATTCCCAATCTCATTCGGGCCATGAAATAACCAATTAAGCACATTACATAAGTGAAAACATGAATCATTTTTTTTACCCCGACTGGGACTCGAACCTAGGACTTATGATTACTAAGTCAAGGTGCTACCACTACACCACAGAAGGTTAAAAGGAATCTATCCTTATAGCTTATATCTGCTATACTTAGGAATGAACGCATTCTAACTGAATGCCAATATGTTCATATTACAGATTCCCCAACCTCACTCGTGGCTTCATTTTAGCATTTAATTCAATTCCCAATCTCATTCGGGCCATGAAATAAACAATTAAACAAATTAAATATGTGAAAACATGAATCATTCTTTTTTACCCCGACTGGGATTCGAACCCAGGAGATATGATTACTAAGCCAAGGCGCTACCACTACACCACAGAAGGTTAAAAGTAATCTAATCTTATAGCTTATATCTGCTATACTTAGGAATGAACGCATTCTAACTGAATGCCACTATGTTCATATTACAGATTCCCCAACCTCACTCGTGGCTTCATTTTAGCATTTAATTCAATTCCCAATCTCATTCGGGCCATGAAATAACCAATTAAGCACATTACATATATGAAAACATGAATCATTTTTTTTACCCCGACCGGGACTCGAACCTAGGACTTATGATTACTAAGTCAAGGCGCTACCACTACACCACAGAAGGTTAAAAGGAATCTAACCTTATAGCTTATATCTGCTGTACTTAGAAATGAACGCATTCTAACTGAATGCCACTATGTTCATATTACAGATTCCCCAACCTCACTCGTGGCTTCATTTTAGCATTTAATTCAATTCCCAATCTCATTCTGCCATGAAATAACCAATTAAGCACATTACATATGTGAAAACATGAATCATTATTTTTTACCCCGACCGAGACTCGAACCTAGGACTTATGATTACTAAGTCAAGGCGCTATCACTACACCACAGAAGGTTAAAAGGAAACTAATCTTATAGCTTATATCTGCTATGCTTAGGATTGAACGCATTCTAACTGAATGCCACTATGTTCATATTACAGATTCCCCAATCTCACTCGTGGCTTCATTTTAGCATTTAATTCAATTCCCAATCTCATTCGGGCCATGAAATAACCAATTAAGCACAATACATATGTGAAAACATGAATCATTTGTTTATACCCCGACCGGGACTCGAACCTAGGACTTATGATTACTAAGTTAAGGCTCTACCACTACACCACAGAAGGTTAAAAGGAAGCTAACCTTATATCTTATATCTGCTATGCTTAGGAATGAACGCATTCTAACTGAATGCCACTATGTTCATATTACAGATTCCCCAACCTCACTCGTGGCTTCATTTTAGCATTTAATTCAATTCCCAATCTCATTCGGGCCATGAAATAACCAATTAAGCACATTACATATGTGAAAACATGAATCATTTTTTTTACCCTGACCGTTACTCGAACCTAGGACTTATGATTACTAAGTCAAGGCGCTACCACTACACCACAGAAGGTTAAAAGGAATCTAACCTTATAGCTTATTGTGACAGAGTGTTTCGCTCAATGTCAACAGAGGCTGTTAGATGCCTTATTAATTAAATTAGTAACATAACTGTTATTTTCTAACTAAAAAAATTAATTCCCTCTAACATAACTGTTATTTTCTAACTAATAAAATAATTCCCACTTCTTGACTTTCGCAGATTATGATTATTTGCAACTTGTATTTTAGCTTATAGCTAATTCTATAGTGTTTATTTACTCTTCTTGTACGTGTAGAAGTATAGCCCCAATATAAAGGCTGCTCCTATTTTTCTGCCTGCAACGGGCCAAGAAAATTAAAAAGAAACACAGAACCAGTAACCTAACTTTTCATTAGTATTCTCGTTTTATTTTATTTGCTTCCACTTGTTGCACCTAAAAATACTGTCTCTCCCTTGCATCTCTGCTATAATTGCCTGCCAGGGACCACCACTAAAATAATCCTTAAAATGAAATCAGAGCCAATTACTGCTCTAGGAATGTCTCCTACAGATGACGTCACGAAGCACCACGAGGAGACGCTCTCTTTTGGCGCCGAGACTGCCCAGAGGCAACATCTCGCCTGGGTGGTCTAAGTTTATTTAAAATCATTTTACGTGGCATCTTCACAGGAATTCATCTAGCACAACAAGGAATTCATCTAGCACAACAAGGTGAGGGATAGTGTATGGTAAAGCTCGTGGGTCAAGCAAATTGGTTTATTTTCGAGAATTAGTTACATTCGTTACTGGATAAATCTTATGGATTTCTATTCTCAGATTCCATTCCCAGTCACACGAAATTTTGTAGATTACCACACTGGAATCTCACATGCCAAAGTTAATTCCTTAACCTGTAAATTACAGCTGGTATATATTGCTGAGAAGTTTCTTTTCACTGAATGTGATAAACGAAAATCTCATCCTCTGAAGACTAAGTTATGAGCCCGTAAAAATCTATCTCTCTTCCTAATAAATTCTAATTTCATTTCACCCCTTTCTATCATCGTAAATAAAGTGTTTTTACTTCAAAAACTCGTCAATAAAGCTATTTGCCAAAAAGCCAAATTGCAAATATTCAAAAGGTAATTTTTCCCAGTTGGCTATGCAAATATTTCTTGTTAACCACATTTTAATGAATGCATACCGTATTTATCTTGCTAATTCTTCATATGTTGGGGATAAAGTGTTTTGAGTTATAAGTTGCAAATACCTCAAAAGGTGGTTTTGCACCCTTTTTTTATTGCAAAGTTCTTGATAACTAAAAGTGAATGAATACTGTATTTATCTCGTAGATTCTTCCTTCACCCTAAATAGAGTGTTTTACCATATTAATTTCATATCCGGAATAAGCATTGCAACTTTTGTGGTTGCCCACAATTTAAGGAATACATACAGTACTGTATTTGTCTTGCTTATTCTTCATTTATTGTGAATATATTATTTTCTTTAAAACCAGTAAAGAATTAATGTTTTGTATGCTATTATGGTAGCATAAATATTTCTGGTTAGCTGTGAATAACCTATATATATTCATCCAGTAGAATGACATTGGAAACTCATTATATGTGTGCTCATGCTTTCAGTTTCCCATTATAAACTGTGTCATTTCTGTTTCTGAAATTGCAGTGTCCTGTATTCTACTCTGCCTGTGTGACAGAGGTAATCATCGAGTTGAGGCCAAAGTCTTGGCATACGTCCGTGGTGCCGGGAAACGAACTCATACTCACCTCCTCCGGGATTCGAGGCAGCATTTCATAAAGTTTAATTTGAGAAATTTAATTCAATTCTTTTAATGTCATTGCATTTCCAAAATTAAAAGAAAGTTGAATTCTGAGTTTCATTTAACCGACTAATGGTATTGAAGATAGGGTGTTCAAGTACAAATATCTGTCCTGTCTGTTTGTGAGCTCTTAACCGAGCTCGGTACTTTGAGTCCCCTTAGTAAAACAGAATCTTAACACTCTAGCATCATCATTTAAAATAAAACCCCCACACTTATATCTGCTATACTTAGGAATGAACGCATTCTAACTGAATGCCAATATGTTCATATTACAGATTCCCCAACCTCACTCGTTGCTTCATTTTAGCATTTAATTGACTTCCCAATCTCATTCGGGCCATGAAATAACCAATTAAGCACATTACATATGTGAAAACATGAATCATTATTTTTTTACCCCGACCGGGACTCGAACCTAGGACTTATGATTACTAAGTCAAGGCGTTACCACTACACCACAGAAGGTTAAAAGGAATCTAACCTTATAGCTTATATCTGCTATACTTAGAAATGAACGCATTCTAACTGAATGCCACTATGTTCATATTATAGATTCCCCAACTTCACTCGTGGCTTCATTTTAGCATTTAATTCAATTCCCAATCTCACTCGGGCCATGAAATAACCAATTAAGCACATTACATAAGTGAAAACATGAATCATTTTTTTTACCCCGACTGGGACTCGAACCTAGGACTTATGATTACTAAGTCAAGGTGCTACCACTACACCACAGAAGGTTAAAAGGAATCTATCCTTATAGCTTAGGAATGAACGCATTCTAACTGAATGCCAATATGTTCATATTACAGATTCCCCAACCTCACTCGTGGCTTCATTTTAGCATTTAATTCAATTCCCAATCTCATTCGGGCCATGAAATAACCAATTAAACAAATTACATATGTGAAAACATGAATAATTTTTTTTACCCCGACTGGGATTCGAACCTAGGACTTATGATTACTAAGCCAAGGCGCTAACACTACACCACAGAAGGTTAAAAGGAATCTAGTCTTATAGCTTATATCTGCTATACTTAGGAATGAACGCATTCTAACTGAATGCCACTATGTTCATATTACAGATTCCCCAATCTCACTCGTGGCTTCATTTTAGCATTTAATTCAGTTCCCAATCTCATTCGGGCCATGAAATAACCAATTAAGCACATTACATATATGAAAACATGAATAATTTTTTTTACCCCGACCGGGACTCGAACCTAGGACTTATGATTACTAAGTCAAGGCGCTACCACTACACCACAGAAGGTTAAAAGGAATCTAACCTTATAGCTTATATCTGCTATACTTAGGAATGAACGCATTCTAACTGAATGCCACTATGTTCATATTACAGATTCCCCAACCTCACTCGAGGCTTCATTTTAGAATTTAATTCAATTCCTAATCTCATTCGGGCCATGAAATAACCAATTAAGCATATTACATATGTGAAAACATGAATCATTTTTCTTACCCCGACCGGGACTCGAACCTAATACTTATGATTACTAAGTCAAGGCGCTACCACTACACCACAGAAGGTTAAAAGGAATCTAACCTTATAGCTTATATCTGCTGTACTTAGAAATGAACGCATTCTAACTGAATGCCACTATGTTCATATTACAGATTCCCCAACCTCACTCGTGGCTTCATTTTAGCATTTAATTCAATTCCCAATCTCATTCGGCCATGAAATAACCAATGAAGCACATTACATATGTGAAAACATGAATCATTAATTTTTTACCCCGACCTAGACTCGAACCTAGGACTTATGATTACTAAGTCAAGGCGCTACCACTACACCACAGAAGGTTAAAAGGAATCTAACCTTATAGCTTATATCTACTATACTTAGGAATGAACGCATTCTAACTGAATGCCACTATGTTCATATTACAGATTCCCCAACCTCACTCGTGGCTTCAATTTAGCATTTAATTCAATTCCCAATCTAATTCGGGCCATGAAATAACCAATTAAGCACATTACATAAGTGAAAACATGAATCATTTTTTTTACCCCGACTGGGACTCGAACCTAGGACTTATGATTACTAAGTCAAGGCGCTACCACTACACCACAGAAGGTTAAAAGGAATCTAAACTTATAGCTTATATCTGCTATACTTAGGAATGAACGCATTCTAACTGAATGCCACTATGTTCATATTACAGATTCCCCAACCTCACTCGTGGCTTCAATTTAGCATTTAATTCAATTCCCAATCTAATTCGGGCCATGAAATAACCAATTAAGCACATTACATATGTGAAAACATGAATCATTTTCTTTACCCCGACCGGGACTCGAACATAGGACTTATGATTACTAAGTCAAGGCGCTACCACTACACCACAGAAGGTTAAAAGGAATCTAACCTTATAGCTTATATCTGCTATACTTAGGAATGAACGCATTCTAACTGAATGCCACTATGTTCATATTACAGATTCCCCAACCTCACTCGTGGCTTCCTTTTAGCATTTAATTCAATTCCAAATCTCATTCGGGCCATGAAATAACCAATTAAGCACATTACATATGTGAAAACATGAATCATTATTTTTTTACCTCGACCGGGACTCGAACCTAGGACTTATGATTACTAAGTCAAGGCGCTACCACTACACCACAGAAGTTTAAAAGGAATCTAACCTTATAGCTTATATCTGCTATACTTAGGAATGAACGCATTCTAACTGAACATATTGGCATTGGTTATTTCATGGCCCGAATGAGGTTGGGACTTGAATTAAATGCTAAAATGAAGCCACGAGTGAGGTTGGGGAATCTGTAATATGAACATAGTGGCATTCAGTTAGAATGTGTTCATTCCTAAGTATAGCAGATATAAGCTATAAGGTTAGATTCCTTTTAACCTTCTGTGGTGTAGTGGTAGCGCCTTGACTTAGTAATCATAAGTCCTCGGTTCGAGTCCCGGTCGGGGTAAAAAAAAATGATTCATGTTTTCACTTATGTAATGTGCTTAATTGGTTATTTCATGGCTCGAATGAGTTTGGGAATTGAATTAAATGCTAAAATGAAGCCACGAGTGAGGTTGGGGAATCTGTAATATGAACATAGTGGCATTCAGTTAGAATGCGTTCATTCCTAAGTATAGCAGATATAAGCTATAAGGTTAGATTCCTTTTAACCTTTTGTGGTGTATTGGTAGCGCCTTGACTTAGTAATCATAAGTCCTAGGTTAGAGTCCCGGTCGGGGTAAAAAAAATGATTCATGTTTTCACATATGTAATGTGCTTAATTGGATATACTATATATATATATATATATATATATATATATATATATATATATATATATATATATATATATATATATATATATATATATATATATATATATATATGAATAACATTTTTACCCCGACCGGGACTCGAACCTAGGACTTATAATTACTAAGTCAAGGCGCTACCAACTACACACCACAGAAGGTATAAAAGGAGTCCAACCTTATAGCTTATGTCTGCTATACTTAGGGATGAACGCATTCTATCTGAATGCCACTATGTTCATATTACAGATTCCCCAACCTCACTCGTGGCTTTATTTTAGCATTTAATTCAATTCCCAATCTCATTCGGTCATACAATAAGCAAGCTAGCACATTACATATGTGAAAACATGAATCTTTTTTTTACCCCGACCGGGACTCGAACCTATATATATATATATATATATATATATATATATATATATATATATATATATATATATATATATATATATATATATATATATATATATATATATATATATATACGACAACTCACTATAATATTATATTAGTCCAAGTTTGGCCAAGTTAGGATAGTAACGCAAGAGAGAGAAAGCCCAATTTACGATAGCCTGTAGCATCATATCTCCAGCTGATCCCATAAAGTTATTGTACAAGAAGTATTTCTATTATATTGCTATATCGTAACATGATGTTATTGTTTATAAACTGCTTTCTTTTTTAGTAGCTGCTTCCCACGTTCATATAATGTTGCTTTGTTTCATTATTCTCTAAGGGACTAGGGTTAATATTGTATTTTTAAGTGTTTTATGCCTGGATGCCCTGCCTATAGCCAACCGTCTCCACTGATTTGAGTTAAGGACCGGGATCAAGTTGAAATGGCTTGGTCTCCATGGGGTGGATTACTACAAAATGTGTTGAGAATTCAGCAGTTTGCTGAATGAAAAAATATCACTATATTATATATAATTTATGAATGGACATTACTGACATTATGAAAGCTTGAGCTCTTGATAACAGGCCTCTATCAAAGGCCCCAATAGTTTAATGGTTAAATTTATAAGCCATTTTACCTGATAGTGTCTACAACATGAGTGACGACAGCCGCTTCCTCCTCTTAATTCCCTTTATGAGTCCAGCAAAGAGATGCTAAATGTGCCACTTTGGCAGCTGTGGTCGGAACCTCCTTGAAGGGAGTGAGTTTAGCGTCTTCTGCCTCTCTCAGTTCATACCCTCTTACTCTGTAATTTCTCCTTTCTTTTTCCTGGCACAGGGAACAAGAGTACCACCTCCATGTATCTCTATGTGTCTTAAAAGGTGACTATGAGGGCAGAGTGAGGGGACTGAAAATCCCCCTTCGCATTATTTTCCTCCAAAGAAACCGTGACAGAAGATAGGGCTTTGACAGAAAAACTCCAATCAGTATACTAGGGTTTTGATTGCAGGTTTGCTACTAGAACCTCAGTTATCTGTGACTCAAGCACCATACTTTAAAGAGGAATCATGTCCTTTGATTACAGATAGATACCTAATTATTAGTATACATATGCCTATTCTAACAGTATATGTCATGAGGAAGATTATTGAGCACTGGCCTGTAAACTCCATTTTGCTTGCTGAGTTGACAGTGGTTAGTTGTGGTGTACGCCTTTAATGAATTCTCTCAAGTATCAAAAGACATTGGTCTTGTTATTTCACTTCAAAAACAAATTATATTTCCAATATATATATATATATATATATATATATATATATATATATATATATATATATATATATATATATATATATATATATATATAGTATATATATGTATATATATATATATATATATATATATTATATATATATATATATATATATATATATATATATATATATATATATATATATATATATATATATTTTAATAGCACTGAACTGTTAACATATATATATATATATATATATATATATATATATATATATATATATATATATATATATATATATATATACTATATGTATATATATATATATATATATATATATATATATATATATATATATATATATATATATATATATATATATATATATATATATATATATATATATATATATATATATATATATATATATATTAATAGCACTGAACTGTTAACATATATATATATATATATATATATATATATATATATATATATATATATATATATATATATATATATATATATATATATATATATATATATATATATATATATATATATATATGACCAATCAGATACACATGTTGGGCACTTGAAGCATTTACAGTGACAGTATAGGCGATGTAATCATTAGGAAGCGCCTCATTAAGATTGTTATACACAAATGCTGATGGATTAGCTGATAAGGCAGTAGAATTAAAAGATAGGATTCACAACAGTAAGGCAGATATAGTAGCAATTACAGAGACTAAGTTGAGTGAGGACATAAACAGTGTCACAGTTTTTCCTAAGGGCTTCAGAATACTAAGGGTTGAAAGATCTAAGAGGACTGGTGGAGGGATAGCACTGCTCATAAGTGAAAGGATTCAAGTTGAAGAAATAAACTTGGCTATAGAAAGTGAGTTCAAGGAATTTCTTGTTGCTCGCATAAATACTGGGTCAGAGAGCATTATAATAACTGTTGTATACAACCCACCAAGGAACCAAAATAGGCTTGAAGTTTATGAGGAAAGTCATATAGGTACTATTGAAGTCTTAAACTCAGTTGTTAACATGGCACGGGAAAAAAAATGTAGGATTTTGATTATGGGAGACTTTAATCATAAAGAGATAGATTGGATAAATCTTGACCCACACAGTGGTGAGGACTCATTCGGGGCAAGATTCCTAGATTGCGTACAAGGGAATTTCCTACACCAACATGTAATGGAACCAACAAGGGCCAGGGGTGGGGATGAGCCATCACTACTTGATCTAGTGTTCACAGATAATGTGTTGGATATTGAAAAAATTGAGTATGAACCACCAATTGAAAAGAGTGACCACTGTGTGTTGTTGATGGAGTATATCATTGAAGATATTCTTCCTGAGAGTAGAGGCACTGAGGACATGAGGAGGAACTATCCGAAAGGAGATTACATCAAAATGAATGAGCTTTTTGCAGTTATTGACTGGAGAACCTTATTTTACAACAAATCTGTACAAGAAATGTATGGCATCTTTTGTGAGAAATATGGGAAGATAGTAGATTGCTGCATACCTGTCACCAAAGTAGGTGTAATTCATGCCAGAGAGAAATAGTTCGATAATGGGTGTAAAAGAGCTAAGGAGTGGAGAGACAAATACTGGAAAAGGTATAGGAGGAGAAAAAACATAAATGCCTGGCAAACCTACAAAAGAGCAAGAAATGACTACCTACGTAAAAGGAGAGAGAGGCAGAGAGAGACTATGAGAGGGACATCACCAGGAAGGCTAAAGAAAATCCCAAGCTTTTCCACAGCTTTATCAGAGGAAAACTGAAGGTAAAAGAACATGTTTTAAGGCTAAAGAGAGCGGATGGAAGCATCACTGATACGGATGAAGAGATCTGCAAAGAATTGAACAAGGAGATTCAGTCAGTATTTACAGTAGAAAATACCCCACCCCATCAGATTGCAGTGATAGAAGCTCAAGGGCCGGTATTAAAGAACATCAACCTTACAGCCACAGAGGTATGCAAAGCGCTGATGGATTTAGATGTTCATAAAGCTACAGGTCCTGATGACATATCTCCTCATGTGCTTAAAAATGCGCAAACTCAATATCAGTGGCACTAAGTATCATATTTAAAAAGTCACTGGAGTCAGGGGAGATTCCAAGATGCTGGAAACAAGCAAATGTGATACCTATCTTCAAAAAGGGAAGGAGGGATACGGCTCTGAACTATAGACCAGTTTCCTTGACCTGCATAGTTTGCAAAGTTATGGAGAAACTACTAAGGAAACATATCTCTCTTCACTTGGAATCCTTCAACTTTTTGTCAGTGAGGCAACATGGCTTCAGAGAAGGTAGATCAACAGTAACAAACTTATTAGAATTTTATGATGAGGTAAGCCAAATCTTACAGGAAAGAGAGGGCTGGGCAGATTGCATATTCCTAGACTTCCAGAAAGCGTTTGACACTGTTCCACATGGGAGACTTATTAGGAAGCTGCAATCAATGGCTAGAATAGGTGGAAATGTTTTGGAATGGATAAAAACTTACTTAGAAGGAAGGGAACAGAGGGTTAGAGTAAGACACTCAGTGTCTGAATGGAGAAGAGTTAGTAGTGGAGTTCCACAGGGTTCAGTTTTAGGGCCACTTTTGTTCCTTGTATATGTAAATGACCTACCAGAGTCTGTAAATTCATTCATGAATATGTTTGCAGATGATGCAAAGATTGTGAAGAAAGTAAAAAACGAGAACAATGGTAGAGAACTTCAGGAGGATCTAAATAATCTGCATGAGTGGTCAGAAAAGTGGCTAATGAAATTCAATACTTCAAAATGCAAGGTAATTAGAATGGGTACAAGTGTAAGAAGGCCCAAGCTTGACTACTCAGTGGCTGGAGTACAACTTCAAGAGACAGAAAATGAGAGAGATCTAGGAGTAAATATACTGGCAGATATGTCTCCAGAAATACATATAAATGGCATAGTATGAGCAGCATATGCATTCTTATCAAATGTAAGGGTAGCCTTCAGGCACATGGACAAGGAAATGTTCAGAAATATTTATGTAACCTATGTGAGGCCAAAACTCGAATATGCAGCCCCCTTTTGGAATCCGCACTTGAAAAAGCACATAGCTAAGCTTGAAAAAGTTCAAAGACATGCCACGAAACTGGTGCCAGAAATACGCAATCTCAGTTATGATGAGAGGCTGAGGGAATTAGACTTACCATCACTCGAAGCTAGAAGAGTTAGGGGGGATATGGTGACAGTCTTTAAATTCCTTCATGGTTATGATAGAGTGGATAGGGATCGATATTTTGATATGGCTGGCTCTAGAACTAGAGGTTATAGTTTGAAGCTTCATAAGAAAACTTCTTTGCAGGATGTAAGGTAATACTTTTTCAGTGTAAGAGTAGTTGATAATTGGAATTGGCTAAGCGAGGAGGTAGTTAATACTATCTCAATCCATAGTTTTAAGGACAGGTATGATAAGTATCACGAAGTATAAAATGGAACCGATGAGGAGACGGGAAGATACGAGCTTTGGGCTCTTTCCCGTAAACACAATTAGGTAATCACAATTAGGTAATCACAGTACATGAAATGGATGATGATACTTCCAACTTCAGTGCATCTGAAGGAACGTTTCAGTAAAGATAATTCATATGACTAATTTAATATATTTATAATTTATTAATATATAAATAACATGTTATAAAGAAGTGTGGGTGGAAATAAATGCTATATTCTTACTGCCTCTTTTACTTATGGATATGCATGTGACTCTTTAGACCTACGTAAATGTACATATAAATTCACGTCATTGAAAACAAAAAAATTCTTAGATGAGATCTTTGAGTACAAAATAAAAATGGAGAAAAATCGTTCGTTTTGTTATATATTGTTGCATTTCTGTTAGCAAACTAAAGAATATTTTCTTACGACTTAAGCAAATGCAAATCTCATATCCATAAGATCATATTTCGTCCTCGATTCATTTCCTCACAAAATAGAGAAATGGTGCTAAGTATTACATAACTCTTCAATAGACAGTTAAGGATTAGTTGCATATTATTGGCAGAAGGTACCCATATATACAAATAGCGTCTGCATAGCATATGATAGCATTTGGTAGTCTAAAAGACTTGAGAAGCTTATCCATTAAGAAGTTAAAGAGAAGGGGAGACAAAACTCCTCCCTGAGGAGTCCCCAGAGTAAATTTCTATTTACTGGAAGTTAAGTAACCTTTAAGGTGCACTTTAGAGCTTCGACCACTTAGGTAATATCTAACTAATTTTAGAAGTTTACTTTTAACCCCTAAAGTTGCTAAATGATCCAAAGTAACGGTGTCTATTTGCAATATTAAAGGCATTTTGCAAATCTAGAAAAACAGTGACTTCAGAGCAGTGCTCCGCATTCATAAATGCCACAAAATATTCTTTGGTACTTTTCCCTTTCATAAAGCCATAGAGATTATTTAATAATTGCTTTCTATAGTGAAATGAAGCCGGTTAAAAAGTATTCTCTCAATGGCTTTGCAGAAGCAGGATGTCAGAGATGGGTCTTAATTTTGTACTTTCGTTTTTTGGAATTGGAATACTAATGCTTTTTTCAATTGTTCTGGAAGTGTGCCCTCATTATAAATAGTGCTGAAAAAAAACTGAATTGGATTAATACCATTACATATATCATCATTAAGATTTCGGATTAGTTTTATGACTTCTGCTTTCTCCGGACTACTATTTCTATTGTTAATAATAATAATAATAATAATAATAATAATAATAATAATAATAATAATAATAATAATAATAATAATAATAATAATAATAATAATAATAATAATAATAATAATAATAATAATAATAACAATAATAATAATAATAATAATAATAATAATAATAATAATAATAATAATAATAATAATAATAATAGACGACAATAAAGCGTAGTTACTGCTACATTTTCAATATCTTTCCATTATTTTACCATCATGTAGAAAATAAGATCTTACGAAAACAACATTGACATTCTTTTACGTCATGTAAAACATATAATAACATCATCATCATCAACTGAGATGGGATACGAAAGGGGGGAAATCAGAGGGGGGGAACTGAGTGGGGGGGGGGGGGTGATTTGGGAGGAAAAGAACAAAATTGAAATAAGGAAAGGGACGGAAATGACAGGGGCAGACCCTTCTTCTATGACAGTGGTTCTAAAACTGGGCGATAGGCCCCCTAGTATGTTCTTGGGGGCACCGAGGGGGGCGGTGAGCTAACATAACAAAATTAATAATTTACTTCAATAGCAATTCTGTTACATGACAGGGCTGTTAGAGTTACTTAAATAAAACAAATGCTGCACATTGAAGACAATATATGTTGAAAAAGATTACGTTTTTAATAATGCACACCGTTACTATCGATAAAAACTTTCTGGCTAGAGTCAAAATATTTTCTACTATGCCTTTCCCAAATGAAAGGGAGCGTTGACCTATGCAAAATGTTGAGAGTGGGCACTACACAAAAAATGGTTAAGTATACTGTGCGTGTATTCGTATCCATACACTGCATGATGAATTCTGACATCTCTTTATAAACTACTTTTAATATATAATAACAGTCAACTGACTATATAAACATCACTATAGTATATAATGAAAACTATAGAAAACGGACATTTCTCATCAATAAAGAAATCGCAGAATTATTTTAGGGGAACTATGATATCCGTGAATTTATGTATTTTTGCAAACTTGGCTTACTGGATCAGCCTTTACTAAAACATGAGGACGAACAGTGTCACATCTCTGCTGATTACAAATGATATTAATAAAAACAAAATATTCATGCACTGTGTAAACATAAACGGATCAAAGGTAAAGTTATTTAATGTACATCAGTCACATCACTCACCACACAAACGTAAATTATAAACTGTCACATCATTCATCACACAAACGTAGGATCTGAAATTATGAAATCAAGGTATCTGCAAGTTTCGAGAAGAAATAATAAGGCCTATCCTCCAAAGTACAGATTGCCCCCAAAATGCTAAAGGTTTTTACAGATGTCATAACACGTCAGCTTTTTAATATTTTGTATTTTTTTTAGAATTCAGATTAACATTCACAATTGCATTAAGAACTAAAATTGTAGAAATTACTTTGAGTCTAATCAACCCATCATTTGCTCCCAAAGAGAATGCTGACAACACTCCAGGACTATAAAACCACCATCTGATGCTGATTCAATGTTGAACGGTTTCAGGCAATATAGTTTAGTAAGTGACTTACCACAAAGTGGAAGACCACTTACAGACCGTTCGCAAATGAATCCGCGAACGTGTGCGAGACAGTGTTGAACAAGAACTAGTAACATCGATTCACCAGACACTCTGTTTACTTTAGGTTTAAGATCTCTCAGATGCTCTTGCATCGCATCCTAAGAGCCTATTTGCCCCTGTTCCCATACCAAGTGCAATTGGTACAGAAGTTGCAACCAACAACTCATGGAGAACGCTTAAATTACTCGGTCCAAATGATGAGGCTGGCTACTGAAGATTACGAAATTCTGAATAAGATGATTATGAGTGGTGGAGCGCACTTCCATTTAAATGGTATTGTGAATAAGAAGAAATTTCGGATCTGGAAATTAGAGACCCCTAAGAATATTCATCAAGGCGAGTTGCAACATCTGAAATGCATAATCTGGTGTAGTGTAAAGTCAGAAAGGAATATTTTTGTGTAATGAAAATGGCAATGCGAAGCCAATGATCTGTGAGCGGTATCGAGTCATGATTGAGAGACTTTTGCACCCAGCAAAACAGAATAAACCTGAGATGTACTTTCAACATAGTGATGTAATAGCTCACACGGCCAGGGCAACGATGGAGTTTTTAGGGCAAATTTTAGACTACCAAAATCTTTTTTGAAGATTTCCAAAATCTTATGGCAACCACGTTTTCCTTATCTGGCGCCTCTCGATTATTTCCTTGGAGATACCCCATGGAAGGTGTATACATCAATATCCTCCTGACAATTCAGCAACTCAAGGATAATATCTGTAAATTTAAGGGTTGCTGCCAGATTTAGCAACTATTGTCCTGGAGAATACTATCGCAAGAGCGCATCTGTTTGAAGTCGAAAATGGAAGACATGTAAGTCATAAAACTTTCCACAATTAAATTTAAATATATTGCCAGTGTTTGAAATGTCATTCTGTATAATTTCATTACTTAATAAAAAAAATCAAATTACATGATATTTAAATCCTTAGGTGACTTTTGGGGCACACTTGTACAACGTCATATTTTCATAACTGAAGATTTATTCACACTCCCAAAAGCCGAGAGCATATCATGAACAGGAGTAACCCATTAAGGAATGCAACTTTTCGTTACCTCACTCATTTATTCTTTCTAGCTGATTGAACATTAATTTAAGGAGGGGAGGGGTTGCCAGCCTTCATTTCCCTATAACTGTCTCTTAAAGAAGCAGAGAATTTTAAAGGCACAAGTATTGCTTGGCTCCCATCAGTGATCTTTCTTAAAGCTCTCTCATTTGCATAAACCCGGAACCAGCGAATCTGGAGCAACATACATAGATATATTCAAGATATGGCATCTCCGAGCGCCATCTATTGACAGAATGGAGCATCAAAGTATATTCTTAGATTTTTTACTGTTTTGCTAGGTGTAATGATATTGCCTCAAAAATTAATTGTTATGTTTTCTGGAATTTGTGCTTTATGGTACCTTGAACCAATAGACATGTATTGTGTTTTACTTTCATCAATTAACAGCCCAATTTCTTGAAAATATGTTTTAATTTCTGAAAGAGTGTTTTCTGCTCTTAAGGTTAGCTCTGGGGGATTATTAATATCACCACTAAGGAGTAGTTGAGTGTCATCTGCATATTGTACAACTAGACAGTCAGATATGGAACAAGATAGATAATTTACATATATGGAGAAGAGGATAGGACCAAGAACTGATCCTGTGGAACGCCAAATGATAAATTTTTTGAGTAGAGATAATGCTGCTTAGAAGGACAGACTGTCTACGATTAGATAGATACTGTTTAAACCAGGTTGGGTCAATATTTAGCTTAGTACATTAATTAATAAGAATTTCATGGTTTACACTGTCGAAGGCTTTTGATAAGTCTAATAATACAACCAGAGAGATTCTTTTCTTATCTATATTATTGTAAAGTCTATTAGTAACTTTGAACAGTGCAGTTTCCGTCGAGAGTTTCGGTCGGACACCATGTTGGTTAAAATACTAATAGTCTGTTTGTCTCTAGACATGACACGGGGCAGGGAAAATTGAGGGCTTCGAGCGAACTCTCCTAGCCAGCCTTGCTCAGGGTTTCATCACTGCAGAGGGGGGGGGGGATAGGGTGGGAAGACGTTAGGGAAAAACACGAAAATTAAATAAAGAAAGAGAAAAAAGAGAGGGGAAAACCCTCTTGTTAAGGTTTAAAAAGTGGAAGAACACAGTTCTTCCCTTCCAACTCATGGAATAATGTTAAAGACAACATAATAATCCATTACAACATAGGTCAAGCAAGGACAGTCTGCATCATGCAAACACCTGTTACTTTATCATGCAAACTTCACACCACTCCGTGGAAGAATTTTCCCCCTATCTCTCTTAGTAAAACCACGATTTATATATATAAGTAAATATCTAAATACGTGAATAATTAAACAAAACACAATTGTCTCTACTCCGGAAGGCATTAGGCAATCGGGAGCTTCAAGATATCTTGAGTACAATGAATTGACGTCATTACAAAACCTGTGATGATCGTGATGTCATGAAAAATGTGTAGCAGAATATTGATTATCACTCCGCAATGCAATCAAGAAAAAATAAAAAAAAGACCAAGTGCGAAAATGTGGTTCATATTCTTCGGACACATTAGAAAATTAAGAAAAAGACTTGGAGAAAGCAATTATATATAATATATATATATATATATATATATATATATATATATATATATATATATATATATATATATATATATATATATATATGAATATATATATGAATATATATATATATATATATATATATATATATATATATATATATATATATATATATATATATATATATATATATATATATATATATATATATATATATATTAAGAGTTAGTAAACTGAGAAAAGAGAGAGAGAGAGAGAGAGAGAGAGAGAGAGAGAGAGAGAGAGAGAGAGAGAGAGAGAGAGAGAGAGAGAGAGAGAGAGAGAGAGAGAGAGAGAGAGAGAGAGAGAGATTTATTATTTATTTTATTAATTTATTGCGCCAAGGCGTCAGACATTACATGAGTTCATACAAATAATGCTTCAAATGGATATAAAACCAAGAATTGAACATGGTTTACAGGGAGGTGTACATATTGATAAAACATTGCTGCATACTAACACACAACTCACAGAATGGCAGCACAGAGTACATTATATGCAAAAGTAAAGCTCAGAGAAACGCAGAATGCACAAACAGAATTATACAGCAACATACAGAAAATATATGTATAATTCAATATAATTAATGGCCACCAAAGTGAGGAAAACGAGCAAGAATAACATCAAGGTTGTCATCATTAAGTAAAAATGAGCAGATCTGTATTAAGTTCTGACCTCGTGGTAAAACATCTCTCACTGTGGGGCACTGAAGACAATAGTGGTCAAGAGTGTTAGCATTAGTTCGGTCGCATAATGTACAGGAGGTGTACTGTGGCATATCTAGAGTCTGGGAGACCTGCCATAAAGGCCGATACCCCATTCCGAGCCGAGCACTAACTACATTGTTTTTCCGCACCATTAACCCGCGTCTGCGATACTTGTAGCGACTGTGAAGGAAGTGATCATGGTGCTGTATGGACACACTGTTGGCCCTCTCCGTGTCCCTGCGCTGGACCGTCATGGCAAACCCAGCTGAGTAGATGATGTTATGTAGGCATCGGAGGGAGGGCTCAGCGTCCACAGCATGCCCATCCAGCATACAGGCCGCCTTGGCAAGACGATCTGCTGTGTCGTTGCCAGTCAGCCCAATGTGGGATGGAGTCCACACAAATGACACAACAAGAGAAGCATCCCGAGCGGCTGCGAGGCGACATAGTATATCTCCCACAGCACGGCCACAGATAGGTCTTGGCGAGGATAGGGCTTGTAGGGCCGATTGGGAGTCACAAATTATTACCCCATTCACTCGTCGTCGAACAAGGAGAGTCACGGCATCCAAGATGGCATTCAGTTCACAGTAGGTGGAGCTCGACGAGGTGGGTAGTCTACGGCCAATCCATGAATCAGCCGGCACAGGCGGCTCCATGGTGGGGGAAAATACAGCACATGCCGCCCTCCCATCTGCTTGCACAGAACCATCAACATAGACGTGGTGTGCTGCAGGGACAGACGTGGATACATCAGCGATAGTCTCCAGAGCTAACTGTCTCTGCAAGGGGGGATAGACATCCTTCGAGGTCGGTGTATATGTGACAGCGGGGAGGGGGACACGCCAGGGTGGTAAATCTGGGACAGCCGCCTGCACTGGCAGGTCGATGTCAAGGCCACGGAGAATGTCACTCACCACCCTGATAAGGTTATGACCTCCTGCTCGAAGTGGGAGCCTGGGTGCGTCTGGATCAAGGGACGTCCTCATGACAGCAGAGAAGTACGGAGCAAGAAAGGGGTAGTGAAGACACTTAACAGTAAAATAGGACACATTGGCGTAAATCCTCTCCACAAGAGGGGGTAAGTTGAGCTCCAACTGCATACTCACAATACGGGTAGAGAGAGAACATCCCAAGATAAATCTCATGACTCGATTCTGGAACTTTTCAAGTGGCTCGAGAGCTGGTTTAGGAAGTTGACACAAGGCAGGAGACAGATAGTCAACCACTGACCGAAGTAGTAGGATGTAGAGGGTCCTCGCCACTGGGATGGAGACTCCTGCAGCATTGTTGGCAAGCCACTTGACAGGTGCAAAGCGGGGCTCCAGACGGTCAAGAAGGCTCTTCACAAAGGGATGAATTCGTTGACGAGCAGGTATAGCTGGGGTGATCCGGACAGGTGCACCTAAATACGTGTACTGTGTGCAGTGAGGGATGACATTACCACCCATGGCAAATGCGGGCAGTGCTCTGCAGTTGCGTGAAGTAAAAATCCTGCTTTTTTCTGGGGAGATAATAAGGCCACAGGAGGTAGCAGACACGTAAAAGTCATGGAGCATGTGCTGAAGGTCGTGAGTTGAGGTCGTGTGGATGCATATGTCGTCCGCATAGCAGGTAACTGTAGTACCGGGGATGACAGGAAGGAGGGAGAGTAGACGATGCATAAGGATATTGAATAGAAAAGGACTTAGCACACCCCCCTGAGGAGTACCCAGTTCAAACCGTTCATAGGAGCTATACGACCCTTTAAAAAGGACACTTGATGTTCTGTTGCAGAGATATCCCCGTATCCATTTCAGTATGTTCCCCCGAACTCCAAAGTCCACCAGCTGGTCAAGAATAATTTCCTTGTTGGCTATATCGAAGGCAGATTTGAGGTCCAGGAAGGCGACCACACTGGTGGGAGAAAGACGGGTGTAGAGTTCAGCGAGGCAGTGATGTGTGCTCCGTTGTGGGAGGAAACCATAAAGACTGGGGGAGAGTTTATCCTGTAGACGGTGCATGAGCCGGGCAAGAAGGATGCGTTCAAACACTTTGCTGAAGCAGGAGGTGAGGGAGATAGGCCTAAATTTGTCGGTTCCAGGTTTTGGTAGAGGAATAATAGTGCTTCTGGTCCAGGCAGAGGGCACATGCCCCAAGCAAAAGCAAAGATTGAAGAGCCGCAGTAGGGGGTTACCAGGAACTTTCTGAAGAAGACGGAGAACTTGATATGTAAGACCATCCTCCCCAGGGGCAGTAGCCTTAATCCTAGCAAGAGCACGTCGTAGTTCATCCTCTGTGAATGGGATGTCATCCTCTTCATCCGTCTGTAGTATATATATATATATATATATATATATATATATATATATATATATATATATATATATATATATATATATATATATATATATATATATATATATAGAGAGAGAGAGAGAGAGAGAGAGAGAGAGAGAGAGAGAGAAAGATCAAAACGTGATATATCAAGAATTAATAAACTGAGAGAGAGAGAAAGAGAGAGAGAGAGAGAGAGAGAGAGAGAGAGAGAGAGAGAGAGAGAGAGAGAGAGAGAGAGAGAGAGAGAGAGAGAGAGAGAGAGAGAGAGAGAGAGAGAGAGAGAGAATATAAGCAAACATGTATGAAAAACGAGAATGGTAAGAAGAGAGGGTGTTGTGTGTGAATGGCGAAGTGAAGTGAATGAGAGAGAGAGAGAGAGAGAGAGAGAGAGAGAGAGAGAGAGAGAGAGAAGAGAGAGAGAGAGAGAGAGAGAGGAGAGGGAGAGAGAGAGAGAGAGAGGGAGAGAGGAGAATCAAGCATCTAACCTATGAACGAGAAAGCCAGTCTAGTTCGGTAATGGTTCTAAGCTGGGATTAATGAAGAGTTGGTGTCACGAAGGATATCAAACAATAAAGTTTTGAGTCAAAACTAAACTTTTTTCATAGAGCTAGCAAAATGCAGCAACCTCAAATGAACATGGGAAAAACTGTCGAAGAATAATAATAATAATAATAATAATAAGAAGAAAAGAGATGAAGTAAAGATAGACAGACAGATAGAGAGATAGACAGATAGAAGAAGAAGAAGAAGAAGAAGAAGAAGAAGAAGAAGAAGAAGAAGAAGAAGAAGAAGAAGAAGAAGAAGAGAAGAAGAAGAAGAAGAAGAAGAAGAAGAAGAAGAAGAAGATAGACGGACAGATAGATACGATAGACAGATAGAAGAAGAAGAAGAAGAAGAAGAAGAAGAAGAAGAAGAAGAAGAAGAAGAAGAGAAGAAGAAGAAGAAGAAGAAGAAGAAGATAGACGGACAGATAGATAGATAGACAGAGAGAAGAAGAAGAAGAAGAAGAAGAAGAAGAAGAAGAAGAAGAAGAAGAAGAAGAAGAAGAAGAAGAAGAAGAAGAAGAAGAAGAAGACAGAAGAAGAAGAAGAAGAAGTAAAGATAGATAGACAGATTGATAGATAGATAGCTAGAAGAAGAAGAAGAAGAAGAAGAAGAAGAAGAAGAAGAAGAAGAAGAAGAAGAAGAAGAAGAAGAAGAAGAAGAAAGAAGATAGACGGACAGATAGATAGATAGACAGAGAGAAGAAGAAGAAGAAGAAGAAGAAGAAGAAGAAGATAGAGGAAGAAGAAGAAGAAGAAGAAGAAGAAGAAGAAGAAGAAGAAGAAGAAGAAGAAGAAGAAGAAGAAGAAGAAGAAGAAGAAGAAGAAGAAGAAGAAGAAGAAGAAGAAGAAGAAGAAGAAGAAGAAGATAGAAGAAGAAGAAGAAGAAGAAGAAGAAGAAGAAGAAGAAGAAGAAGAAGAAGAAGAAGAAGAAGAAGAAGAAGAAGAAGAAGAAGAAGAAGACGAAGAAGAAGAAGAAGAGAAGAAGAAGAAGAAGAAGAAGAAGAAGAAGAAGAAGAAGAAGAAGAAGAAGAAGAAGAGAAGAAGAAGAAGAAGAAGAAGAAGAAGAAGATAGACGGACAGATAGATAGATAGACAGAGAGAAGAGAAGAAGAAGAAGAAGAAGAAGAAGAAGAAGAAGAAGAAGAAGAAGAAGAAGAGAAGAAGAAGAAGAAGAAGAAGAAGAAGAAGAAGAAGAAGAAGAAGAAGAAGAAGAAGTAAGGATAGATAGACAGATTGATAGATAGACAGATAGAAGAAGAAGAAGAAGAAGAAGAAGAAGAATAAGAAGAAGAAGAAGAAGAAGAAGAAGAAGAAGAAGAAGAAGAAGAAGAAGAAGAAGAAGAAGAACATCTAGCATGTGTCAGGCAACCAGAACACATCTAATATGAATTATATAAAGCAAACACTATTTTTTCTTAAATAGCCTAAATAAAACGTATTATTTAGGCATAAAATTTATAAGATAATGTTAATTATCTCCAACACTGTAAAATATCTTTATTTAATTTCTCATATCGCACCCTCTTTACAATTCGCTTTGAAATCGAAGGTAGATTCCGAAGCCCTCAACCACTGACAGACTTGGTTTGTTTACATTGGCAAGGACACGTGTTTGCTCCTCAGCTGCTGAATCTTAAGCCATAAAAAAAATCCTTTTGGTTGTCATTGGCATAACATATAATAAATACTCTTGGCTCTTTTTACCTGCCTGTCTGCTTGTCTTTCTATTCATTATGTGTGTTCTATCCGCATATTCAATGTTTTATCTTGGCTTTTATGGGCATCCCTGTCTCGGTTTTTTATATATACGTATCGCTACACACACGCACACACACACACACACACACACACACACACACACACACACACACACACACACACACACACACACACACACACACACCACACACACACACACACACACACACACGTAACCTTTGAGAGAGGGGAAACATGTAGGGAAATATTGTTGAGAAAAAAAAAGTCTAAAAGACCTTCAAGAATTCAAAGAAGTGTTCATTAGACGATACAGAACACAGGAAGAGATGGGAAAGATCAAAAACTTGTTGCAAGAGGCAAGAAGGTTAAATGATGAAAGAAATGAAGAAGAGAAGAAAAATTATCATTACAGAGTTCTTCCAGACAAAGGGGAGATAAAGAAGATAATGACAGAAGATCAGGGGATGGGGCCTCATTAAGATTGTTATACACAAATGCTGATGGATTAGCTGGTAAGGCAGTAGAATTAAAAGATAGGATTCACAACAGTAAGGCAGATATAGTAGCAATTACAGAGACTAAGTTGAGTGAGGATATAAACAGTGTCACAGTTTTTCCTAAGGGCTTCAGAATACTAAGGGTTGAAAGATCTGAGAGGACTGGTGGAGGGATAGCACTGCTCATAAGTGAAAGGATTCAAGTCGAAGAAATAAACTTGGCTATAGAAAGTGAGTTCAAGGAATTTCTTGATGCTCGCATAAATACTGGGTCAGAGAGCATTATAATAACTGTTGTATACAACCCACCAAGGAACCAAAATAGGCTTGAAGTTTATGAGGAAAGTCATATAGGTACTATTGAAGTCATAAACTCAGTTGTTAACATGGCACGGGAAAAAAATGTAGGATTTTGATTATGGGAGAATTTAATCATAAAGAGATAAATTGGATAAATCTTGACCCACACAGTGATGAGGACTCATTCGGGGCAAGATTCCTAGATTGCGTACAAGGGAATTTCCTACACCAACATGTAATGGAACCAACAAGGGCCAGGGGTGGGGATGAGCCATCACTACTTGATCTAGTGTTCCCAGATAATGTGTTGGATATTGAAAAAATTGAGTATGAACCACCAATTGGAAAGAGTGACCACTATGTGTTGTTGATAGAGTATATCATTGAAGATATTCTTCCTGAGAGTAGAGGCACTGAGGAAATGAGGAGGAACTATCCAAAAGGAGATTACATCAAAATGAATGAGCTTTTTGCAGTTATTGACTGGAGAACCTTATTTTACAACAAATCTGTACAAGAAATGTATGACATCTTTTGTGAGATATATGGGAAGATAGTAGATTGCTGCATACCTGTCACCAAAGTAGGTGTAATTCATGCCAGAGAGAAATGGTTCGATAATGGGTGTAAAAGAGCTAAGGAGTGGAGAGACAAATGCTGGAAAAGGTATAGGAGGAGAAAAAATATAAATGCCTGGCAAACCTACAAAAGAGCAAGAAATGACTACCTAAGTAAAAGGAGAGAGGCAGAGAGAGACTATGAGAGGGACATCACCGGGAAGGCTAAAGAAAAGCCCAAGCTTTTCCACAGCTTTATCAGAGGAAAACTGAAGGTAAAAGAACAGGTTTTAAGGCTAAAGAGAGCGGATGGAAGCATCACTGAGACGGATGAAGAGATCTGCAAAGAATTGAACAAGGAGTTTCAGTCAGTATTTACAGTAGAAAATACCCCACCCCCTCAGATTGCAGTGATAGAAGCTCAAGGGCCGGTATTAGAGAACATCAACCTTACAGCCACAGAGGTATGCAAAGCGCTGATGGATTTAGATGTTCATAAAGCTACAGGTCCTGATGACATATCCCCTCATGTGCTTAAAAAATGCGCAAACTCAATATCAGTGGCACTAAGTATCATATTTAATGAGTCACTGGAGTCGGGGGAGATTCCAAGATGCTGGAAACAAGCAAATGTGATACCTATCTTCAAAAAGGGAAGGAGGGATACGGCTCTGAACTATAGACCAGTTTCCTTGACCAGCATAGTTTGCAAAGTTATGGAGAAACTACTAAGGAAACATATCTCTCTTCACTTGGAATCCTTCAACTTTTTGTTAGTGAGGCAACATGGCTTCAGAGAAGGTAGATCAACAGTAACAAACTTATTAGAATTTTATGATGAGGTAAGCCAAATCTTACAGGAAAGAGAGGGCTGAGCAGATTGCCTATTCCTAGACTTCCAGAAAGCGTTTGACACTGTTCCACATGGGAGACTTATTAGGAAGCTGCAAGCAATGGCTAGAATAGGTGGAAATGTTTTGGAATGGATAAAAACTTACTTAGAAGGAAGGGAACAGAGGGTTAGAGTAAGACACTCAGTGTCTGAATGGAGAAGAGTTAATAGTGGAGTTCCACAGGGTTCAGTTTTAGGGCCACTTTTGTTCCTTGTATATGTAAATGACCTACCAGAGCGTGTAAATTCATTCATGAATATGTTTGCAGATGATGCAAAGATTGTGAAGAAAGTAAAAAAACGAGCACAATGGTAGAGAACTTCAGGAGGATCTAAATAATC
This sequence comes from Halocaridina rubra, assembly GCA_037179515.1. NCBI lineage: Eukaryota > Metazoa > Arthropoda > Malacostraca > Decapoda > Atyidae > Halocaridina > Halocaridina rubra. The sequence goes on from JAXCGZ010005764.1 coordinate 61,610, forward strand.
TGCATGAGTGGTCAGAAAAGTGGCTAATGAAATTCAATACTTCAAAATGTAAGGTAATGAGAATGGGTACAAGCGCAAGAAGGCCCAAGCTTGACTACTCGGTGGCTGGAGTACAACTTCAAGAGACAGAAAATGAGAGAGATCTAGGAGTAAACATACTGGCAGATTTGTCTCCAGAAATACATATAAATGGCATAGTAAGGGCAGCATATGCATTCTTATCAAATGTAAGGGTAGCCTTCAGGCACATGGACAAGGAAATGTTCAGAAATATTTATGTAACCTATGTGAGGCCAAAACTCGAATATGCAGCCCCCTTTTGGAATCCGCACTTGAAAAAGAACATAGCTAAGCTTGAAAAAGTTCAAAGACATGCCACGAAACTGGTGCCAGAAATACGCAATCTCAGTTATGATGAGAGGCTGAGGAAATTAGACTTACCATCACTGGAAGCTAGAAGAGTGAGGGGGGATATGGTGACAGTCTTTAAATTCCTTCATGGTTATGATAGAGTGGATAGGGATGGATATTTTGATATTGCTGGCTCTAGAACTAGAGGTCATAGTTTGAAGCTTCGTAAGAAAACTTCTTTGCAGGATGTAAGGAAATACTTTTTCAGTGTAAGAGTAGTTGATAATTGGAATTGGCTAAGCGAGGAGGTAGTTAACGCTATCTCAATCCATAGTTTTAAGGACAGGTATGATAAGTATCACTAAGTATAAAATGGAACCGATGATGAGACGGGAAGATACGAGCTTTGGGCTCTTTCCCGTAAACACAATTAGGTAATCACAATTCGGTAATCACACACACTTCTTTGCAGGATGTAAGGAAATACTTTTTCAGTGTAAGAGTAGTTGATAATTGGAATTGGCTAAGCGAGGAGGTAGT
>JAXCGZ010005764.1:70000-77500 GCA_037179515.1 Halocaridina rubra
ACCCTATGCCTTACCTTATCCTTTCTTCATGCAAAGATCATAAAGTTCTTTGCTTGCTGAAGACGAACAAGGCATCTAGTCCCGATGGTATCCTTGCAAGGTTCCTTAAGGAGTTTGCAGATGAACTGGCTCCTTGCTTTGCTGTCATTTTTGTCTCATTCAGTCAACCAGTATCTATCCTTCATCTTGGAAGCATGCTGTAGTTCAACCTGTTCCTAAGAAGGGTGACCGCTCTATTCCTTCAAACTACCGACCTATTGCCCTAACCTCCTCTATTGCTAAAGTTTTCGAAACTTTGCTCAAATTTACTTCTTGGAATGCCTTGAAAATAACTCACTTATCTCCGATCACCAGTACGGCTTCCGCAAGGCAAGATGTACTGGCGATCTCCTGTCCTATCTTACTCATGTAAGGTCATCTTCTCTGAGGAAATATGGGGAATTCTTTGTCGTCGCCCTTGATATCTCTAAGGCTTTTGACAGAGTCTGGCATAAGGCTCTGTTGGCCAAACTCCCTGCCTATGGCTTTACCCCTTCTTTCTGTTCTCTGATTTCCAGTTTTCTTACTGACCATTTTATATCTGTAGTTATTGATGGTGCAACATCTAGCCCTTTCTCTGTTACCAGTATTGTTCCACAGGGCTCTGTTCTTTCACCTACTCTGTTCCTTCTCTTCATCAATGATCTTCTACAATCCCCATCTCCCTCTCTTCTCCATGCCTTTGCTGATGATTCTACCCTTCACTTTTCCTCTGCCTTTTCTTCTCAACCTTCATATGCTACTCGTAAACAGTCTCGTATCATGCTTTCTTCTACTCTCAACTCCGATTTGCAGAGAGTATCTGAGTGGGGCACTCAAAATTTAGTTAAATTCTATGCCTCCAAGACAGTTTCTGGCTATCTCTTTATCTTCTTCTCCTCCTGATAACCCTATTGCCTTTGTAACTAACAAAATTTACCCTTTTAATTCTATGAGCATATTAGGAATCCATATCGCCACTAACTTGCCTTTGAGGAATTACATAATCCAAATTTCTAAATCTTTTTCCCAAAAATTGGCAGTTTTGTTTTGTTTCGTCATTTCTTTTCCTCTTTACAGTTACTTAAAATTTATAAAGGTGTTATCCGTCCCTGCTTAGAATACTGCTCACACATCTGGGGTGCTTCTTCTCATGCTAATCTCCTATATAGGGTTGAATCTAAGGCAGTCAGACTCATTAATGATCTTTCTCTTACTTCTAATCTGGATTTTCTCTCTCTTCGCTGTAAGGCATCTTCCCTTTCTCTTTTCTATCACTACTACTTCCATCGCTGCTCTGATGTGTTGGTGAGTTACATCCCTCCCCCACTGCCAAGGCCACGTAAGACTCGCCAAGAGGCCTCATCTCACAGGTACCGTGTGGAGATTTGTAGCTCAAGGATTGGTCGGTGCAGCAATTGCTTCTCCTCTTCTACCTCCAGACTCTGGAACTCTCTTCCTCCTTCTGTCTATCCTCATTCTTAGGACCTACTATCCTTCAAAAAACAGATCTATCGTCATCTCAGGACCTAGCCCTCCATATCTCTGGGTCCTCTGTACTTTGACTATTTTTTCTGTCTGTCGTTTTCCTTTGTGTGCCATTACCTCATCTCTGCCTTGTCCTTACCTTTTCTTTCCTTTTGTCTAGGTATTTTCTCGTGCCCGGGTCGTTATTGATTAGGGCATTTTTTGCCTGTCCCGGTGTCACACTCATAAAGAAAAAAAATAGGTATCCTATAAAAGATAATCATTCATGAGTGAGATAGGACAGGGAGTCACCAGTATATCTTCCCTTGCGGAAACCGTACTGGTGACCAGAAATAAGAAAGTCAGGTTCAAGATATTTCAAGAAGTGTGAATTAAGCAAAGCTTAATAGAATGGTCACCCTTTTTTGGAATAGGCTGAACAAGAGCATGCTTCCAAGATGAAGGATAGACATTGGTTGAGAGAATGAGGTGAGAAAGATGGCAAAGTGCAGGAACTGGTTCATCTGCAAGCTCCTTAGGGGACCTTGTGGGGTACCATTTGGGCTTCATGCCTTGTTCTTCTTTAGAGAGCAAAGAGCTTGACAGACTACATGAAGAAGGAATAAGGGAGGGGAGAGGGTGAGAGAGGAGTAGAGTAAGAGGGACGGGTTAGCTGGAATAACTTACAAAAGAGTTGGCGGAAAAATGAGAGCCAATGAGAGTGGCTTTGTCAATGGGAAAGCAAGCTATAGAACCATTAGGAAGCATGAGAGGGGAAAGCTTGAGTTACAGAAGGTTTGGAGAGGTGTTTGGCTAAGGACCAGAAGTGTTTATCAGTGAATGAGGAATTAAAGACATCAACTTTCTTCTTAAAAAGGAGACTTTAGACTTTTGAATTTGAGCAGTGCAGCAGTTCCTAGCCATAACAAAAGAAGAGTGAGTTAAATCTTGGCCATGGAGCTGGCAGGGTCAAATCAAGCATTAGAGGGAGAAAGAGTATTTGTAGAGGGGGGATGAACACCTCCATTCCAAAGGTATTGATCTTGGCAACTCTTATAGCTACCTGATTAGGGTTGAGAACCCAAAACCAGTAGGCATCCCATGGGCAATCAAAGAGAAAGTTACCAAAATCATCACGATGGGTATGCTCGAAGTGCCAAAGATGGCCCTGAGTAGGAATAACTGATGGAGGGGAAGGTACAGGGTATGAATAGTTTGTAGGATTAGAAGTAAGAAATAGTTCAAGAGTGCTAGCTGCATGTTAGTGGTGATCTGGAACATGAGTAGGATGTCTGATAAGCTGCTCTAGATCATGAGTAACACATGTCAGTGTGAGAAGAATGAAGCCAATCACTGTGGTGTACATTGAAGTCACCAACAATGAGATCTTCAGCATGATGGTGAGATGATAGCAAGAACTCATAGCAAAAGGATGGATATTCAAAGTACACAAAATAAGTGGAGTTAGGAGAGCAGTAGCGGAAACCAAGAAATATAGTGGTATTGGAGAGATAGATCTTCTACCAGAGAACATCAAAGTCAGGAGATTCAAGGTCCATGAGCCTTGCAATAGGAGTGTTAGTGTTACAGTGGTACAGACTCCAATTTCGAATGAAAATAAGAATATAGGTTATAGTGAGAGATTTGATAAGGGTCAGGGGATGCATGGCTAGAAAGCTGGGTTTCAGAGAGAAGGAGAAAATTAGAGAGGGATGTACCAAATTGCTGTTCCACAGACGAAAGATTAAAGTTCAGACCACGGATATTGGAAAAGTGCATAGTGAATGAAGCAGAGCTAACAGGAGGTGCAAGGGTATGGGCAGAACCATTACTACCACAAAGCATGTCTACCCTCATACCAATAGTGGAGCCAACAAAATCCTCAAAGATTATTTGCACCCACTATGCTGGGTACTGGGGACCATAAGTTATGAACCTTCAATGATTATATTTGTGATGAGAAAAAGACAGCAAAGAGAAACAGAGAAGAGGAGTGTTGTGACTTATGAAATGTGATGGGATAATAAGTTGTGTGTGTGTATATATATATATATATATATATATATATATATATATATATATATATATATATATATATATATATATATATATATATATATATATATATATATATATATATATAATATAATTACAAGACAAGGCACTACCAACTACACCATAGAAGTTCAAAAGGAAACAGACCTTATAGCTTATATCTGCTACACTAGGAATGAATGCATTCTATCTGAATGCCACGATGTTCATATTACAGTTTCCTCTACCCCACTCGTGGTTTCGTTTTTTCATTTAATTCAACTCCCAGTCTCATTCAGGACCACCAGTAACCAAATAAGCACACTACCATATGTGAAAACATGAATAATTTTTACCCCGAGCAGGGGTAAAATATCTGGTAAGAATGAGAGAGGAGAGAAAATGATAGAAATGTGTGTTGAGAGAGATAATGGTTGTCAATACTATATTTCAAAACAAGGATGTGCACAAGTATACATGGGTCAGAGTGAATGATGGTAGAGTAGTTGACATAGCATTAATGACTTGTGTTGTGGGGGACAAGAGGGTGAATGGAAGAGTATTGGATGTGAATGTACTGAGAGGAGCTTATGGTGGAATATCTGATCATTATTTAGTTGAAAGTAGAGTGAGAGTGGGAGAAAAGTGGATAAAGAGGAGAAGAGAGAGGTAAAAAGGTGATAAGACTGAGTGCATTGAATAAGAAAGAGAAGGACTTTGAACATAAGGCTAGTTTGAGAAATGTGTGGAATATTGTGAAAGGGAAAGTGGGAGAGTGAATGGAAGAAGAATGAAGTTGTTTCAATGAGGAAGTTATGAAGTATGCAGAGGCAGAGTACAGAGGGTGACTAATAGGTGGAAGTGAAAGGAAAGGTACTAAATGGTGGAATGTGGAGGTGATTGAAGTAGTGTCTGAAAAGTAGCAGGCATTTAAGGTATTGTTGCAAATAGGTAATGCAGAGGCATATGAAAGATATAGTGCAAAGAGGAAGTCAGTGAATTGTGTGGTGAGAGAGGCAAAGAGAGAAACAGATGTGAGGTGGGATAGATGTTTGCTTGACAATACTGAAATGAGTGAAAAGATCTTTTGAAATGAAGTGGAAGGAGTGGGAAAAGATGTGTCTGGTAGGGTGAGGTGAGTGAGAGGAGCAGATGGGCAATTGCTAGTAGACGAAATAAAGGTGAGTGAGAGATGGCGTGAGTATTTCAAGTAACTGCTAAATGAGGGAGATGATGGATTGGCAGAGATTGTAAGTGTGAGAAATGAATGGAAAATGCCAATGTTAGGTGATGAGAATGATAGAGAAATAACAAAAGACGAGGTATGCTTGGCAGTGAGAGCAATGAAAGCAGGTAAAGCTCCAGGTATTGATGGGTGTCATGTTAAATGCGTGTCAAAAGTTAGGGAGGCATCAGTAGAATGGAAGAGTGGGTTGTTGAATGTTTGTTTCATGAATAGGATGAGTGCATGTGAAGTGGCACTTTATAATGTGAAGTGAGATAAGTATGAGTGCAGTAGTTTTAGAGGAATTAGTTTGTTGAGTGTGGTTGGTAAGATATATGGAAGAGTGTTAATTGAGAGAATTAAAAAGGTAATGAAAGACTGATTGGGGAAGAACAGTGTAGTTTAGGAGAGGGAGAGGGGGTGTGGATCAGGTATTTGTGGTAAGACAGGTATGTGAGAAGTTCTCTTAGAAAAGTAGGGATCTTTTTGGGCTTTTTTGGACTTAGAGAAAGCATATGACAGGGATGATAGAGAGTTGTTGTGGAGTGTGTTGCAGCTGTAGGGAATAAGTGGAATTTTGTTGAATGCGGTGAAGAGTGTTTATATGAATATTGTAGCTTGTGTGAGAGTTGGGAATGGTATGAGTGATTGGTTTGAGCTGAATGTAGAATTATATCAAGGTTATGTAATGTTGTCATGATTGCTTAATGTGTATATGAATGGAGTGGTAAGGAGAATTATTGGGTGAGTATGGAGAGTTATGGAAAATGAATAAATCACTATTTGCGGATGACATATTACTGGCGGCTGATATTGAGAATGGAATGACTCACTTGGTGACTGAGTTTGTTATTGAGAGACAAAGTAGTTGCAGGTGAATATAGGTAAAAGTAAAGTCATAAAATGCACAAGGAGTGTTAAGGATGGTAGACTGAATGTTGGAGTGAATGGGGAGTTGCTTGAAGAGTTGCGAGTTTTAAGTATCTGAAGTCACACATGTCAAGAAATGGATGAATGGATGCTGAGGTAAGTCTAGAGTGAAGGAAGTGAGTAAATGTCTAGGTGAGTTAAATAGTGTGATGAGATTTAGGTACTTAGGAATTAATGCAAAGAGAAGGATATATGAAGGTATGGTTGTGCTGACAGCATTGTATGGAGTAGCGACTTGGAATACAAGAGAGAACAAAATGAACATGTTGACTGTAATGGAGATGAGGTGTTTGAGAAGTGTGATTGGTGTATCTAGAATAGATAGAGTAAGAAAGAGGAGGTCAGGCAGAGAACAAGTGCTGAAAAAAAGCCGTCAAGTCAGTTAGATCAGATAATATTGAGTTGGTTTGATCACATGGATTGGATGAAGACACACAAAAGCTATTAGATAGGTTAGATAAGAGAGTATTTAGTTGGTTTGGACACATGCAAAGGATGAGTGATGCATGAATGGTGAAGAGAGTGTGGCATACAGAAGTGGTTGAAGTAAGGCCAAGAGGAAGACCTACAATGAGATGGATGGATATTGTGAAAAGGGCATTGGATGCACGTGGATTGTCAGTGAATTAGGAAGGAGAGTGTGCAAGAGATAGGAATGAGTGGAGGAAGATTGTGCATAGGTGATGCGGCCAAAGGGATTTCTCGCACATGCTAGCTCATTGATATGTCATGATGGGTGTGAGGGGAGTTATCATGTAATGTAGCGGTGGGGTAGACCAGATGTGGCTGTGTAGGACTCACTGCAGAATATCCTTGACTGCCTACCTTGTGGATAACCCAAGCAGGGTGGCAGTGGGAAATGTGGCAACCCTTTATCCCCATGGAACTAAGAGGAGTGGTTGAGGTATGTGTGAATCGTGGTAAATGCTTGTTTGTTGGGTTGCACCCCTCTTACAAGAGGAAATGGGGCTATATATATATATATATATATATATATATATATATATATATATATATATATATATATATATATATATATATATATATATATATATATATATATATATATATATATAGTAAGGAAGCCCATCAGTGAAACAAAACTTATAAAACAAAGCTATATTTCGGATCCTAACTGGATCCCTTCTCAAGCACAACTGAGAAAATATAACAAAGGTGGAGGAAACGTAAACAAAAGGACTCATGAGACCTGAGGGATTAAAAATTTTTATGATAATAGAACAGGCCTAATCCAAACGACTTATCCTCAATCAAAGAAGCCACCAAGATCATTAAATCATTAACAAAGGAAAATGTTAATCCTTAAAATGATAATAGATCTGAAAGAAGATAACCCCCCAAAAAAAATTTATAATTAAAAAAATATTAATAAATATGCACATAAAGATATATACATATAACAACATCTGTACACACAACCCCATATACAAGAGCACACATAATGAAACCCATATATAAATACTAATACAATCAAAATGCACAATAACGACTACAATCTGGTTGGGGGTTTATCTTGAGGAATAACTTCGTTGAGGCAGCGCTTCAGGAGGGCTTTATCCATTATGTCAGGGGTCCATTGCCCCCTAGATAGATTGAAATTGTCCTTCATTTCAATGAGGGAAGATTCCACAGTTTTCAGTTTGAATTGACAAGTACTTTTAAATAGCATAGTGGCACCACTCCAATCAATCCAATGATTATGTTCATTGATGTGGGTAAAAAGAGCCGAATTTTCTTGATTATATCTTACTGCTCTCTTGTGTTCTAAGACTCTCTGGGATAGAGAGCGGCCTCTTTGTCCTATG
>JAXCGZ010005764.1:82500-85000 GCA_037179515.1 Halocaridina rubra
CTTGCAAGCTAGACTGTTCAAAGATTTAGGTCTATAGTTTAGAGCTGTATGCCTCCTTCCCTTTTTAAAGACAGGTACTAAGTTTGCTTATTTCTAGCATCTCGGAACTCACCTGACTCCATCGACTTTTTTAAATATGATATTGATTTAGTGCATTTCTTGAGTACAAAAGGGATATATCATTATGATCTGTAGCTTTATGGGCATCTAACTCTATTAGCGTGTTGCATACCTCTGTGGCTGAAAAGATGATGTTTTCTAATACAGGCCGAAGAGCTCCTATCTGTGCAATCTGAGGGGGGTGGGATATTTTCTACTGTAAATAGTGATTGAAACTCCTTGTTCAATTATTCACAGATCTCTTTATCTGTCTCAGTGATGCTTCCATCCACTATTTTTAGTTTCATTTTTCTTTAGCCTTTCTTTAGCCTTCCTGGTGATATCCAATTCATAGTCTCTCTCCACCTCTCTTCTTTTACATAGGTAATCATTTCTTGCTCGTTTATAAGTCGGCCAGGCCTTTATGTTTTTTCTCCTCATATACATTTTCCATCATTTGTCGCTACACTCCTTAGCTCTTTCACACTCATTATTGAACCATTTCTCTCTGTCATGAATAACTAACTAATTTGGTGGAATGTATGCAGCAATTTATTATCTTCCCATATTCCTCACAAAATACTTTGTACATTTCTTGTACAGATTTGTTGTTAAATAAGGTCCTCCAGTCAATAACTGCCAAAAACTCATTCATTTTGATGTAATCTCCTTTCTGATAATTTCTCCTTGTGTCCTCAATGCCTCTACCTTCAGGCAGAACATCTTCTATTTTATACTCCATCAACAACACACAGTGATCACTCTTTCCAATTGGTGGTTCATGCTAAATTTTTTCAGTATCTAACACATTATCTGTGAATACTAGATAAAGCAGTGATGGGTTGTTCCCACCCTTGGCTCTCATTGATTCCATTACATGTTGGTTTATGAAATTCCTTTGTACACAACCTAGGAATCTTTCCCCAAATGAGTCCTCACCACTGTGAGGGTCAAGATTTTTCCAGTCTATCTCTCTATGATTAAAATCTCTCTTAATCAAAATTCTATATTTTCTCTTCCATGCAATGTTAACAACTGAGTTTATGACTTCAATAGTAACTATATGATTTTCCTCATAAACTTCTAGCCTATGTTGGCTCTTTGATGGGTTAAATACAACCGTTATTATAATGCTCTCTGATTCAGTATTTATGCGAGCAACAAGAAATTCCTAGAACTCATTTTCTATAGCAAAGTTTATTCCTTCAACCTCTTAGATCTTTCAACCCTTAATATTTTGAAGTTGTTAGGAAAAACTTTGACACTGTTTATATCCTCACTTCACTTAGTCTCTGTAACCGCTACTATATCTGCCTTACTATTGTGAATCCTATCTTTTAATTCTACTGCCTTACCAGCTATTCCATCAGCATTTGTGTACAGCAATCTTAATGAAGTCCCATCCCCTGATCTTCTATCATTATCTTCTTTATATCCTCTTTATCTGGGGGAACTCTGAAATAAAAGTTTTTTTGCTCTTCTTTATTTCTGTCCTCATTTAACCTTCTAGCCTCTTGCAACAAGTATATGATCCTTTCCATCTCTCACTGTGTTCTATATGGTCTAATGAACACTGTGTTTAATTCTTGAAAGTCTTTTAGGATTTTTTTCCTCATCATTATTTCTCTACATGTGTCCCCTCTTTCAAAGTTTACTTTTGTTGGTCTATTCTTTCCCTCCTTAGAATATTTACCAATTTGGAGAATGTTTACAATATCCTCTGGACCACATAATACTCCAAGTTTCCTTATCAGGTGTGAAATTCTAGCTTTATTTTCTTCAAGTCTCCTCAGCCATGTTGACTCCTGGGATTCACTTATGCCTGAGATTACCACTTTCTTCTCTTTATCAAGTGCCTGTTTAGTCAGTGGATTAGCCCTTTCCATCACATCTTTCATTTTTTTCTATTACTGTTCCTTTACAGTCAACTGTTTGTATGTTTTCCAGTGCCACCACCCTCACAGCCTCATTTACTGCCACATTCCCCTTTAGTGCATCTGCAAAGGAAGTTTTCATGGCATCATGTTCTGTATACAGTTCCTGAAACTCTTATCTAAACTGTTCAATATTTTTCTTAATCTGCACATTCCAAGCTGCAATCTCGTTTTTCTCAGAAGAGAGCAATGAACTAATATTTAATTCACTTAGGTTGTTATTCAACTGTGTGTTGTTATCTTGTTTATAAATTCTGTTTTCTAGTTCACTCTTTTCCCTTCTCAGCTTTTTTCATTCACTCTTCTTCATTTTTCGCTTGCCCATGTGCCTCATTTCTTCCTCCAAATATCTTATATCCTTTCTAAGTGTTTAATTCTGTTTTATTTCTCTATCCATATTCCAAATTTTATCATTCAGGGTTATTACAAGTGTCTGCAAGTCCTTGACTTTTTGCCTCAGCCTTCTA
>JAXCGZ010005764.1:90000-92500 GCA_037179515.1 Halocaridina rubra
AGTATGTAAGTAGGACAGCAGTAGCGTTTGCCGTTTCCTAATCCCTGCCAACCATGAATGGAAAATGAGCACACTTATACAAACACGAGGGCATTACCGGAATCAATTATACCAAAAAATTATGCACATCAAAATGCTTGTAATAAAAGGCTTATCTGCCACTCTGACCAATAATGATAATAATAATAATAATAATAATAATAATAATAATAATAATAATAATAATAATAATAATAATAATAATAATAATAATAATAATAATAATAATAATAATAATAATAATAATAAATATCTATCTACCCACCTTGGCTGTCTCCCCAATAGGGGGGTAGCCAACATAAAAAAAGAAACAATAAAGGGATTACTTTGTTTTATGGGGAATGACAAGGGAGCTAGCGACCGTTCAGATGGTACTGCTGGAGTGCCACAGCCCATCCTTACGGCTTTTCCACAACCTGCGTCGCTTCATAAATGCTAAGTCCCCTACTGCCCCTACCACAGGGCTACCTCTGTAAGATGCAGCTCCGTGGTAACAGCAGCTGCCCATCAGAGCTGCGTCACAATCGCTCCCCACTCATTCCTATTCCTAGCACGCTCACTTGCTTCCCTCACATTCATCCTCCTATCATTCAGGGCTCTCCTTACTCCATCCATCAACCCAAACCTAGGCCTCCCTCTAGCATTTAACCCATCAACTCTCGCATTCATCACCTTTTTTCAGCGGCCTTTCATCATCCATCCTTTCCATATGGCCAAACCATCTCAGAACATTCATATCCACTCTGGCTGCAAATTTTCTCCTCACAGCCATTCTTACTCTCACCACTTCATTCCTAACCCTATCCAACCGAAATACACCAATCATACTCCTCAGGCATTTCATCTCACACATATTTAGTTTCCGTCTCTCACTTAATTTCATACCCCATAACTCTGATCCATACATCACAGTTGGCACAACCACTTCTCATACAAAATTTTCTTAACATTAATTTTCAACTCTTTATTCTTCATCACTCCTTTCAACGCAGCAAACACTTTACATCCTTCATTCACTCTGTGACACACACCTGCTTCCAATCCACCATTTGCAGCTATAACCGAGCCTAAATACTTTAACTGATCAACTTCCTTAAGTGTCTCTCCATTCAGCATAACATTCAATCCAGCACCATCCTCATTTCTTATACACCTTATACTCTTCCCCACATTCACTCGCAACTTCCTTCTCTCAAACACCATTCCAAATTCTGACACTAACTGATACAGCTTCTCCTCTGAATCTGCCATCACCACAGTATCATATGCAAACAGCAACTGATTCAGCTCCCACTCGTTATCATCCCCATCTACCATTCTCAAACCTCGACCACACACTCGCTCATTCACCTCTCTTACGACTCCATCAATATGCAAATTGAACAGCCAAGGTGACATCACACATCCCTGTCTCAGTCCCACACTCACTGGAAACCGCTCACTCACTTCGTTCCCAACCCAAACACAAGCTCTACTGCCCTCATACAAACTCTTCACTGCATGCAACAATTTACAATTAATTTCATATAACCTCAAAATATTCCAAATTGCCTCTCTATCAACTCTATCATACGAATTAATAATAATAATAATAATAATAATAATAATAATAATAATAATAATAATAATAATAATAATAATAATAATAATAATAATAATAATAATAAAAATAATAATAATAATAATAACAAAAACAAAAATAATAATAATAATAATAATAATAATAATAATAATAATAATAATAATAATAATAATAATAATAATAATAATAATAATAATAATAATAATAATAATAATAATAATAATAATAGTAATAATAATAATAATAATAATAATAATAATAATAATAATAATAATAATAATAATAATAATAATAATAATAATAGTAATATACTCTATGCTAAAACCAACTTACTCTATCAACCATTCTGGACCTAGTACCAAGAGAGCATAAGTAATTGTTTTAATGTATTCAGAGCCATATTTATTATTTACACTTATCGTGAGCACGTATATTATTAAACACAAAAGACTACAAGAGGACTAAGAAAGGCCTTGGCGGGCAATGGCTTTCCTACATTTACCTGCACGACCTTCCTTTTTCTTGGACGGAGGCTAAACATAGACCTTCGATGAATAAATTTACACCGAGCTTTGTGTGTGTGTATATATATATATATATATATATATATATATATATATATATATATATATATATATATATATATATATATATATATATATATATATATATATCCCCTCATGTGCTTAAAAAATGCGCAAACACAATATCAGTGGCACTAAGTATCATATTTAAGGAGTCACTGGAGTCGGGGGAGATTCCAAGATGCTGGAAACAAGCAAATGTGATACCTATCTTCAAAAAGGGAAGGAGGGATACGGCTCTGAACTATAGACCAGTTTCCTTGACCAGCATAGTTTGCAAAGTTATGGAGAAACT
>JAXCGZ010005764.1:102500-105000 GCA_037179515.1 Halocaridina rubra
CACAAAAATATGGAATGACAGGAGGGAGAGAGTTCCAGAGTCTGGAGGTAGCTGAGAAGCAGTCGCTGCACCGACCAATCCGCGAACTACAAATCTCCACACAGTACCTGTGAGACGAGGTCGCTTGGCGAGTGCTACGTGGCCTCGGCAGTGAGGGAGGGATGCAACTCGCCAACTCATCAGAGCAGCAATGAAAGTAGTAACGATAGAAAAGATAAAGCGATGATACCTTACATCTTGACTGTCCCGGTGTCAAAATTATAAATAAAAAACTATAATAATAATAATAATAATAATAATAATAATAATAATAATAATAATAATAATAATAATAATAATAATAATAATAATAATAATAAATAATAATTATTATTATATTATCATAATAATATTAATAATAATAATAATAATAATAATAATAATAATAATAATAATAATAATAATAATAATAATAATAATAATAATAATAACAATAATAATAATAATAGCAATAATAATAATAATATTAATAATAATAATACATACATACATATACCGTGGCTGTTTCCCCCTTAAATTGGGGGGTAGCCGACGTCAAGAAAGGAAAGTAATAATAATAATAATAATAATAATAATAATAATAATAATAATAATAATAATAATAATAATAATAATAATAGCAATTATAATAATAGTTAAAGTGATAATAATAAGAATATTAATAATAAACATAATAATAATAATAATAGCAACATTTATAAGAACAACAATGAAGATAAAAATAATAAAAATAATCCCGAAATCAATGACAATAAAAGTAATAATGATATTATTGATACCACCCACTACTACTACTACTACTACTACTACTACTACTACTACTACTACTACTACTACTACTGATGATGATGATTATGATGATGATGATGATAATAATAATAATAATAATAATAATAATAATAATAATAATAATAATAATAATAATAATAATAATAATAATAATAATAATAATAATAATAATAATAATAATAATAATAACAATAATAATAATAATAATAATAATAATAATAATAATAATAATAATAATAATAATAATAATAATAATAATAATAATAACAATAATAATAATAATAATAATAATAATAATAATAATAATAATAATAATAATAATAATAATAATAATAATAATAAAAACAATAATAATAATAATAATAATAATAATAATAATAATAATAATAATAATAATAATAATAATAATAATATTAATAATAATAATAATAACAATAATAATAATAATGATAATAATAATAATAATAATATTAATAATAATATTATTAATAATAATAATAATAATAATAATAATAATAATAATAATAATAATAATAATAATAATAATAATAATAATAATAATATTAATAATAAATGGGGCAGATGGAATCCTCACTGAGATAGATGAAGAGATCTGCTAAGAATTGAGTAAGGAATTTCAGTCAATACTTTCAGAAGTAATACTCCACTCACTCAGATTGCAGAAATAATAGGTCATGGGCCGGTAGTAGAGAACATCATCTTTTCAGATACAGAGGTATGCAAACCGTTGATGAAGTTAGATGCCCATATGCTACGACTCCTGATGACATACCCTCTTACGTACTTAAGTAGTGCGCTAAGCCAAATTCGGTGGTGCTTTGAAACATATTTGAAAAGTCCCTCTAATCTGGGGAGATTCCAAGATGCTTAAAACAGGCAAACAGGGTATCTATCATCAAAATATGAAGGTGAGACAGCTCTAAACCATAAGTCTGTTGCCTTGAAAAGCATAGTTTGCAAAGTTATGGAGAAACTAATAAGAAAACGCATCTCTCTTTATTTGGAATCCTTCAAGTTTTTGGCAGTGAAATAACGCGGATTCAGAGAAGGCAGATATGCAGAAGTCATTTGATACCATCCCACATTTGAGACTTAGTAAGAAGCTGTAAGTAATGGCAAAGATAGGTAGATATGTCTTGGAATGGATAAAACCTTACTTAGAAGGAAGGGAACAGAAGGCTGGAGTAACATACGCAGTGTCTAACTGGAGAATGGTTAGTACTGGGGTTCCATAGGGTTCAATTTTGGGGCCATTTTTGTTCCTTTTATATGTTAATGAACTACCGGAGTTTGTTAATTAATTTTTGAATATATTTTCAGACGATGCAAAGATTGTGAAGAAAGCAAGAGACGAGATCAATGGTAGAGAATTTCAGGAAGATCTAAATAGCGTGCAAGAGTGGTCAGAAATGTGGCTAATGAAATTTAATACTTCAAAATGTAAGGCGATGAGAATGGGTACATGTGCAGAAGCCCTAAGTTGAGGTACTCAATAGGAGGTGTAGAACTTCAATATTTAGAAAATGAGAGAGATCTAGGAGTAAACATATTGACAGATTTGTCTCCGGAAATGCATATAAATGGCATAGTAAGGCTGCCAAAACAAGTCCATCGAAAGGAGGCAACCGTCCTAGCCCTTGGTTGAAAAGGG
>JAXCGZ010005764.1:110000-117500 GCA_037179515.1 Halocaridina rubra
ACATTATGTTCATTCTTATCAGCATTAATTTCACTGTATTCATAGGGTAAATTATTTTCATAGATCTCAAGGTTAGTAATTTCTGTGTGGCTCTTCTAATAATTCCTTTGGCATGATCAATATTAACACTTCTGATAATATAATCTGTACTTGGGAACAAGTCAACAATAACAAATAGAGGCCAAGACATCTAGGAACATTATCTTCATTTATTAACACAACAGCATCTTTCTTTATAGTACATTTCAGTACAAAATCTTTGTCACTACAAAAGGCACATTTATAATATAGTCTTTACTTAAAATTTTCCAAATTTTATCCAACTGTTTGTGATGGACAGCTTCTCGCATGCCCAAGTCTTTAGAAGACACACAAGAAGGAATGTTTATCCACAATTTCAGTCCGAAACTCAGCAGTACAACCAATAAGAAAATGTGAAGGAGTTGAATAACTCGAGTCAGGTTCCTCACTTACGAAAGTCAAAGATCTTAACTTAATACAAACTTGGTGATGAGTGGTTTCTAGCTCATGTATTGATAGACATTTAGTACCTAAAATATTTTTAAGAGCTAATTTAACTGACCTACGAAATGTTCCCACAAACCTCCCAAACGTGAAGCATTAGGGACAATAAATTTCCACTGAATAACTAATGGACCATAGTGTTGCTGTAATAAGTGAGAAGCTCCCACAAATGTCTTACCATTAGCAGAATAAATTAGTAAAGGAAGACCACGTCTCCCTGGAAACCTACGATTGGCTAAGAAACAATCGGATAGTATGAGTGAATCAGTAAGTTCCAGGCGTACAGAAAGAAGAACACAGCACGTGAAGAGCAAAATATATGATTTACTTAAAAGTAAGTCTACACAAAATAAAGGATCAGCAAAATCCAACCCAGTCACTAAAAGGAGGGGCAGATTAAACACTTCTACAAAAGGAGCAACTGGCTGATTACAGGCCTTGAAATAAAGACTTTGAATGGCCACATATTTTCTACAAACAGTCTTGGCTGTACTTCGATGTCGTACAATCAAATAAACATTTATTAATGTGGAAAAAAGGGTCGAAACGCCAAATGTTTGAGAAATATATGTTGGAGTCTAACCAAAAGCCTGGCTACATGAGTAGGAGGAATTATGATATGATGCTTGCTTTCAAAAGTCAACTATGTATACTCCAAATGACCCTTAATTCTCAAGAGGCCATTTTCATCTAAAACAAAAAGGATCTAACGCAGTGAAAGAAGGTTTCGTATGAAGTTGCTTACCTTGTGTCAATGCTACTCTTGCTCGAGGACATACTTATTTTTTAATACAATAAAGCAATTTCTTTTTAGCTTTACTAATTCTGAATATGACACGGGAATAAAAAATATAACAAACAGTGACTTACAATTGTTAATAAATCTCATTACCCAAGCAACAGCCCCAAGGGCTTTCTGAAAGGCATGCCGTTTGGTAAAATCAAATAATTGGGAATTAGGGTCCACCGACACACAAGCAATTACATTTTCATTTTAGCAGATTCCCTCAAGTGAGAGCCTCATCTATTCTTGTTGGAGAAAGGGTATAAACTCCTGATGCTATGAAGGGCCAGCCATCCAAACCTTAGACAACAGAAGTTGTTTAGTCAATGCCTTTCTCGAAATTAAATCCGCAGGATTAGCCTCATCTAAGCAATGCTACCAAGAGTTAGGCGAGGTTAAACTTTGAATTCAGTAACTCTATTAGCTACAAGTGTTTTTCATCTACTAGAATCTCCCTCTATTCAAGATAATACAACTGTAGAGCCTGCCCAACAATAAAATGATACCTCCTTATCAATATGGAGGGCAGGACTTACAAACTCTATCAATAGTACACAAAGTAAGGCACCTAGCGCTTCCAAATGAGGCAATGATATCATTTTAATTGAGCTGCCTTTCGTCTAGCTGTAAAAAATGAAACCTTAAAGCAACCACCTTCTAAAGGAACTTTCAGATATACACATACACCATTTCCTCTCTCATATGCATCACCAAAAGCATGGAGTTCAATACCTGCTAGATCCTTCCAAAAAAAAAAAAAAATCCAGAAAGTAACAGGGCTGAGTTTATCATTGATCTAAGTCCCTCAAAGTCTTTAAGCCATTTTCCAAACTTGCATTGCAACTCTGGAGGCAATTTCTCACCCCAGTCACACCCAAGGCTTCATACATTCTAAAAAATAATCATGACAAACATAATAACTGGACTAATAAAACCAAGAGATCAACACATATAGCAATGACACTAAGAACAGCTCTGTTTGTAGGTACTAATTTAAACTGAGAACCTACATTTACACCATCAAAGGAGAAATAATCTTGGAAAAAAAAACACTGCATACCTAAGACCTTTACAGCATCCTCTTCACCATGCTGTTTACAATTATCAATAAATTTATCTGCCAGAATCTGAATGCTTTATTATCCCAAAAATTAGGTAAGGAATATTCTGAAACATTACCTATACACAATAGTTGAGAGGTTACTTTCTCTACTTAAGGGAACAGTACATGATCCAGATAAAACCCATCCAAAAACTAACTCATGGGCTACTAAGCCCTCAGCTTGTACAACATTACTAGGAACTATAAATTTCCAATAGGCAGTAAGTCCTACACAAATACCAACCGTCATATGTAAACTATTTCTGTAATCATCTACTAGCTGTTGGGAAGAAGATACCCTTAAATTTACCTCAGGAACAGAGCAGCGAAACAATGTTGTACACATGCATTGTATTTCTACTTCAGTTATAAAGTAACTTTCACCTTTGCAACCAACTAAGTGCAATGTTTTATATATATATATATATATATATATATATATATATATATATATATATATATATATATATATATATATATATATATACATATATATATATATATATATATATATATATATATATATATATATATATATATATATATATATATATATATTTATATATATATGCATATAATCAAATAAGCACATTACCATATGTGAAAGCATGAATAATTTTTACACCGACCAGGACTTGAACCTAGGACATAATTACTATGCCAAGGCGCTACCAACTACACAACAGAAGGTCTTAAAAGGGAAACACTCCTTACAGCTTTTATCTGCTATACTAGGGATGAACGCGCATTCTATTTGAATGCCACTCTGTTCATATTTTAGTTTCCACCAACCTCACTCGTGCCTTCGTTTTCGCGTTTAATTCAACTCCCAATTTCATTCGGGACCATCAATAATCAAATAAGCACATTACCATATGTGAAAACATAAATAATTTTTACCCCGACCGGAACTTGAACCTAGGACATATAATTACTATGCAAAGGCGCTACCAACTACACCACAGAAAGTCTTTAAAGGGAAACACACCTTACAGCTTTTATCAGCTATACTAGGGATGAACACTTTGTGTCTGAATGCCACTCTGTTTATATTACAGTAGAATGAGCAACACCAACACGAGTAACATTTCCATCATTCTTAACTTCACCTATATTGGTCCCAACAGCAGGACTATTTCTACTGATAACTGTAGTATGTAAATCAGTATTATTACAAATTAGAATAATATGATTCCTTTTAAAATATGCACATTATGTGTAACAACTCCTAGCCAAATGACCCTTTCCCAAATACTTAAAACATTGTTTGGAAGGGTGAATAACTTCTGTATGTTCAGCAACTAGTAACTTAATAATGTTCTTTTGCATATTTCACTTTTGCGGGACTTCTCAGAAAACGTACATTTATGTACTTTGGTCTCAGAAAAAGTTTGAAGAGCAGAGGCTGATCCTCGGGAAGGATTTTATTTTATTTTATTTT
The DNA here is from genome assembly GCA_037179515.1 of Halocaridina rubra. Taxonomy (NCBI): domain Eukaryota; kingdom Metazoa; phylum Arthropoda; class Malacostraca; order Decapoda; family Atyidae; genus Halocaridina; species Halocaridina rubra. Next base: position 113,853 of record JAXCGZ010005764.1, read on the forward strand.
TTTAGTTTCTATGAACATCTATAAATGTATCTCAGGTCTTTCAAGACGTTCCATTTACCGTTGTAAGAATTTCAAACGCCATGTTCATGTCCAGATCCCTTCCCTAGACCATTCCACACATATGTCATGAGGGAGGCAAGATAAAATTACTGGGGTCATAACCCCCCCCCATACTGGTCATCTTTCATCCTAAACCTCCAAACTAGGAATATGTGTCAAAAGTTCATCTTGGAGTGAAGCTATATAATAAGAACTAGGGTTTCTGGGAGGGATTGTATGGGCGCAAATATAATAAGCTCAGGCTTACCAAAACGTTCTTTCAACATTTCAAAAGCTGTTTTATAATTGTTGCTAGTCTGTGATAGTCCCTGAGTCACTGACTTGGCTTCTCCTTCCAAAAGGAATTAGCAGATATCAAAATTCACAAATAACTGGTGACTGAGAATCGTCTACTAAAGCCATAAATCTATCCCAAAAAGACTGCCATTCAGTTAAATTAAAACTAAATTGGAAGCTCTAATTTGGCAGTGTTACCTTACAGGATGCTACTTCGGCAGAACCATCTTCATTTGAAGGTTTTTCCCTGTCTACTAACCTCTGTGAAGCTTGTACTCTGGGGGTTCTTTTTACTTCAGGACGAAACTTAACTGCGTTTTCTATATCCTCTTATAATTCCTAGGATTCTGTAATTTCTAATTCGGCTGAAGATTGGACTTCATCCATCTGTGCTATACGTCGGTCAAACTCGGTCACTGCATCTAGAAGTTGTATGTTGCCAACTTCAAGGACCTCCAACAACGCCATCAATACCTAAAGGGGGGTTTACACGGTTAAACGGTTCGTCGAACGCGGTTCGACAGACAAGTGTTTGAAGTGATGTTTGAACGTGCGAACGGGGTATTTGGTTGTCGAACGCGTTTGTCGAACGTGTTCGACAACCATATACCCCGTTCACACGTTCGAACATCACTTCAAACACTTGTCTGTCGAACCGCGTTCGACGAACCGTTTGACCGTGTAAACCCCCCTTAAGATGACAACGAATCTCATGCTCTAGCTACAGCCCCACTTTGCCTTAACTATCCTTGCTCTTCTATCACCATTACGAACAAAACTGAGGAGTGATTATAATCCACAGGTACTCCCGGGTCTAGGCACCATTGATTACTCTTAAAACAATCTTAACTGAATGAAAGCAACAGATGAAAAAGTCTATATAGACAGGATGGACGAAAAAGGGTGGCAATGAGATGCCATCTAAATACGAACTAAGATTTATTCTTTACGTCCTTAAAAAGAAAGAAAGAAAAAACATTGGAAATAAATTACTTTTTAGAGTAAAAGGCCTAAACTGGTTTTATTCTGATTATATATACATATATATATATATATATATATATATATATATATATATATATATATATATATATATATATATATATATATATATATATATATATATATATATATATATATATGTTGTTCCGGTTTTACGTCACGGACTCCCTTTTCTACCAAGGGCTAGGACGGTTGCCTTCTTGCGGAGGACTTGGTTTGGCAGATGTAATCGTTACCCTGAGTGCATTCCCTTGCTAACCTCAGACCGTGACGGGGCGCGAACCCTCGACCTGACGCCTCAGAGTCGCGGACGCTACCGCTAGAGCCACGGCGACTACATTGGCAAATAAACCCTTGGTACTTCCCAATTCCCAATATTTTCAAGGTGATCCCAAATCTCCAAGTTCCTACCATTCATGAGCCTGAGACTTACAGGCTAATTAAAGCCATGCCAGAGGTCTACCAGCTCTCCATTCACACTCGTTGGTTAAGTAGGCTTACGAGCTACTTAAAGCCGCGCCAGAGGCCTACTACCAACACACATTCACACATAGAAACTTGAAAGATCTTGAAGCTGCCTTTAAATATTGGTAATTGGTGAAGTGGAGGACATTTCTGGGCTGGTCTGTCTTCCTCGTTGGGTTGATTTGCCGCCCTGCATCTTTTTCCTGTCAGGTAAGCCCTAGGCCAAAAAGCCTTGAATCTTATCAACAGGGCTCTAGATTTTTTATATGATCCCGACAGGTAGGTCTTATATCAAAAAGCCTATGAACAGGGCTTTAGTGTTTTATGTGATCCAGCCAGGTAAGTCCTAGGTCAAAAAGACTTTAAACAGGGCTCTATTTTTTTTTCATGTGATCCTGACAGGCAAGGCCTAGGGCAAAAAGCCTTGAATACAATGTATAGGGCTCTTCTTATTGTTGTTATTTTTGTTGTTATTGTTGGCTGTTGTTATTTTTGTTGCTTGTTGTTATTTTTGTTTGTTGATTTTTGTCCCCCCCCCTCCTCCTTCTCTTCCTTCAATCCTCACCCAGACAGGAAGGCAATAAAGATGGACCCCTTTGCAGAATACAAGAGTGCAGACTTCGTATTATACAAGAGTTCCTCTCCCTTTCGTAACATACTTCAGAACGCATTCGCATTATACAAGAGTTCTGCCACCTTTAGTAACTTACGCAAGAAACGACGTTGGTATATTCAGCAGTATGATTTAAACTGAGGAAAAGTATTTCACTTCATCTGGGAGACAAAATTAACAGTGGTATAGTGTCAGGACGCTGGTATTATATTGGCCCCCTGTTCGATCCTTGACTGAAGTTCGATTACCTTTCACTGTTTCATGCCGTTACCGATTAAACTGGATAATTAACTGGGGGGGGGGGTGTCCGTGATCAATAGGTTTTCCAGAATATTCAGTTATTGCCTAGAGATCACTATGTCCACGTCATTGGAGAAGGGGTTTGGGCCCCGGCTATGTGGTAGGTATATATATTCAAGCTCTGTACTATCGCTGTTCCTTGCCTTTGTCATTCATTACAGACCTTTAACATTCCATGACAGTATCATTCACGTTAAGAAAAGCTAGGTTAGTGTTAATCTATTTTCGTCCCAGTGAAGTGCACGATTTTCCGAAACTCGGCATCCAAATGATATCTGATATGGTAACCAGCCACAATAATATATAGTTTTTTTAGAATAAAATGACGCGTCAATGTCAACCTTCAGCAAATGGGAGGGGGGGGGGGCAAACATTTAATAGAGATGCATAGAGATAAAAACATATATGCTTAGACTGAAGCTGGTGAAGATAAATGGATATACACACAGACGCACGAATTTTGCCATTTATATGCTAATAACTGCTGTACCCAAATACTTACCGTATATAGACAATGGATATACACAAAAAGACAGAGAAGCATTAAGAGAGAGAGATAGAGAGAGAGAGAGAGAGAGAGAGAGAGAGAGAGAGAGAGAGAGAGAGAGAGAGAGAGAGAGAGAGAGAGAGAGAGGGGGGGGGGTCATGCTGCGTTGCAGTATGATTATATAAACTTATTTCATAAAGAGTAACATTATCTCAGTTTCCTGGCGCTTTTAGCTTTTTGTACTTTTCTTCTACTCTTTCTCTTTTTTTCTTCTATGCTTCTCCTTCCGTCTGACATCTCTCCCTCTCTACTTATTTTAATAGAAATAATGCGGTCATTGTATTTCAACTAATACACTCACACTCACACACACATACATATATATATATATATATATATATATATATATATATATATATATATATATATATATATATATATATAT
>JAXCGZ010005764.1:125000-130000 GCA_037179515.1 Halocaridina rubra
TCTTAATTTAGAAGAATAATCTGACGCTGCCCAAATGACTGTCTAGGTCATTGGGCAGCTGTCTTAATGTCTTCTTGCTTGGTTGACCACTGTCTGTCTGACTTAATGGGTCATTGGCTAGATGTTAAATGCTTTTCTGACTGATTAAAGGACCCACTGACCGCTGCCACTTTGACCAGTGTTATGACTGACGACGAATTGCTTGCTTGCCTGATGTGTTTATGCTTAACTCACCATTGCTATAAATTTAACGTTAATATTAGTGACCAAATATGTTGTTTTATGGTTAAACTGGATATATCTAAAGAAAATCTTTGGTAATAATAATAATAATAACAATAATAATAATAATAATAATAATAATAATAATAATAATAATAATAATAATAATAATAATAATAATAATTTATTATTATTATTATTATTATTATTATTATTATTATTATTATTATTATTATTATTATTATTATTATGACTGTTGCTGATGCGCTGATGCTGCCATTACTATTAATATCTTTAATATTCAAGATTATATCGCCTTAGAGAGCCTCCCCTACGTGAACATTATTGATATTTTTTTCCATTCTTAAATATTCCTGACCTGCCATCATTTCATAGAAACCTTTGTTTATGACGTCGTTAACAGCTACGTCACGGTGTCACTGCTGACGTCATCGGGATCCCTTGCAGGCAGAAAGCTTATTGAGCAATGCTTACATGGAAGACATACGCGAAGCTTTATTTAAAGCGATATATTGTTCTAGTTGAATTTGTGTGTGTGTGTGTGTGTGTGTGTGTGTGTGTGTGTGTGGGTGTTCCTATGGCAATGGTGGATGGTGACGGTCGAGTGGGCGTTGCCGACAGGTGAGGGCGGGTGGAGGGGTGCTGTAGATGACACGGTTGGAACTCCGTAGAACAAGGTGATGGAAAATACTTTATATAAGGAGTCAACTTAAATAGAAAATTATTATACAAACAGTAGGAAGCTTCGACATCTTTATAATAATTAATAAGCAGATCGCCAGCACTATATATACTCAACAGCAGTGATTCTGAACCAGTGGTGTTTTTATTATGCCAAACAATTGCAACTTTATACATTATACCCGATAAGCCATTTTATGAACTTTTTTTTTTGTGTGCCTTCTGCTTCTATGCCGGTATGCATTTTTTTTTTTTCTTTTTTTTTTTTTTTTTTTTGAGGGGGGCATGAGAACAGAAGAAAAAAGGGCAAAGAGCAAAATACAACAAGCTGATGAGATAAATTACCGAGAAACAAGGCGATTCAAGTTGAGAATGAAGTACCTCATACCTGGTTTGATGTTGTAGGTGATCTACGTCGTTCCATGAGTTTAATCATCTCCATTCGATCAGCGGTGGACACGCAAGTTTCAGCTGGGAAATTAAGGCTGGTTTCCCTTCCTAACGCCCCGCGATGGGCCCGAATAAGGGTTTATAACTTTCCGAGTCGAGTGCTGTAATGACTGCGGTTACCGTAATCCATCAATTCACCGTTATATTAGTCACAATGCGTCCCCGTGAATAGGAGTGGGCACAGACAGACTGGAGTTGGGGATTAAATTTGGATGCCCTCCCTGACGTCCCGGGGAGGGCTCGTACCAGCGTTATTCACTTCCCGATTCGCGCACTCTATCACTGAGCTACTGGGGCATTCATTAGTAATAATCATAAACTTGAACCAAGTATACTGTAGATTTGTAAAATAAATGCTTGAAATCAGGGAAAGAAGATTAATGATGCAGCCTGTATAACAGCGGATTGCAAAGCTCGGTGGGTATTGCAATATAGGTATACCCATCAAGGATATATCGTATTCTACTACTCAGATAGCGTTAATAAATATTCCGTTGAACTTTATGTCTGATCCTTAAAGAAAATAACATTGAAGATATTAAAAATAAATTAGCCTTTCGGACCTTGAAGTCGTTTTTTTTTTTATTTTGTTGATTTTATTAGCGTAGGTTCTCCTATTCCTATATACTCTTCTTTGTAAACTTCCATACTAAACTGTCCTCGCCATACTTGACTCTTAAATGAAACCCTAATCTTCTTCCTCCTCTTGCTCAAGTATTTTTTCTTAAAAGAAGTCTCCCATCTTGTAATTTTCCTTGCTAAAATATTCTTATCTTGGTAAAATTACCATTAAGTCGTCGACTCCTGGGGAGGAAAGTTCTCCTTCTTTTCGACATTTCTGGGGAAAGTTCTTCTTTTCGACATATCTATTGCCAAAACTTCCTTTTCGTTGACGAATTTCAAAGTTCCCGTAGGCCTACTTTTCCTCTTTCTCCTTTTCGTAATTTTTCTTCCTAAAACTACATTTCCAAGGTCAAACTTAAAATGAGTGGTTCTCTTTCCTACTCTTCATGTGTAACTTCCATTTTTACAATTCCTTTCCATAGTCTAAACCTTAAGTAACTTACGACTCTTCCTATTTATAAGTTTTCCTTAATCAAATTTGTTCGCCGAGGTCGAACATAAAAGTAGGTCGGCCTTCTCATCCTCTTCTCAAATTTCCCCATGATAAAATTCAATATCCATGGTCAAATCTTAAAGTAAGTCTACCTCCTCCGTTTCGTAATTTCCCCTTGGCAAAATATCCTTTCCATGGTTTTCTCCTTGCCTGGAAGTTGAAGGTAAAGTTTCCCGTAACCTCCTCAATATTGGAAAAAGCGATACACGCTTTTTCATTACACAAAAGTTTCCATAAAGTTTTTGAACAAGCGATTTTTGCACTATGAGAGAACGATCAAAAGCAAAATATAAAAGTAAATATGTACATCTAAATGACAAAAGGAAGTTTGTATCCAAGGAAGACTGCTTAGAGATCGAGACTCATACTGTTGTATGTATGCATGTATGTATGTATGTATGAATGCGTAAATATTTAATACGAAAATATATATACGTGACACAGATAGAGGTCAGCTACGAAGTAAAAATTAAACGACGGGGTACTGAGATCTTTCAGATTGAGAGATCTCAGTACGCTGTCGATTAATTTTCCTTCGTAATATATATATATATATATATATATATATATATATATATATATATATATATATATATATATATATATATATATATATATATATGAGTAAGCACAAACTGATAGCATACAGTACTAAATGTCAAGGAAGCCCATCAGTGACACAACATATAGAAAAATTAACGCTATATTTCGGATCCTAACTGGACCCCTTCTCAAGCACAAGTGGGTGTAAAATAACAATGACAGAGGGAGTAAAAACAAAATGGACTCAGGAGACCTGAGGGAATTAAAAGTTAAAGATAGTAAGACAGGTCTAGTCCATTATTTTGGTCATTTCTTGTCTTGTTTGTGTGATTTTGAGCTCATTGGTCCTTTGCTTTTATATTAAAGGGATTATCTACGCACCGATCAATAATCGTAATTAGAAATTAACATTTTGTATTGTTAATGACTTATTAATGATTTTGCAGGGTTTCTTTGATTGAGGGTATTATTTCTTTTGGATTAGACCTGTTTTGATATCTTTAACTATTAATTCCCTCAGGTCTCCTGAGTCCTTTTTGCTTTTACTCCCTCTGTCATTGTTATTTTACACGCACTTTTGCTTGAGAAGGGATCCTGTTAGGATCCGAAATATAGCATTGTTTTATAAGTCTTGTTTCACTGATGGGCTTCCTTACTATATATATATATATATATATATATATATATATATATATATATATATATATATATATATATATATATATATATATATATATATATATATATATATATATATATATATATATATATATATATATATATATATATATACATATATATATATATATATATATATATATATATATATACATAAACATAAATATATTTATATATATATATATATATATATATATATATATATATATATATATATATATATATATATATATATATATACACTTATATATATATATATATATATATATATATATATATATATATATATATATATATATATATATATATATATATATATATATATATATATATATATATATATATATATATATATACACTTATATATATAAATATATATATATAATATATATATATATATATATATATATATATATATATATATATATATATATATATATATATATATATATATATATATATATATATATATATATCATCTACCTTGGCTGTTTCCCCCTGTAATTGGGGGGTAGCCGACATCAAAAAAAGAAAACAATAAGGGGATTACTTTGCTCTATGGCAATGCTAGGGAGCTAGCAACCGTTCAGATGGCACTGCTGGAGTGCCACAGCCCATCCTCCCGGTTCTTTCACAACCTGTGTCGCTTCACAACTGCCAACTCCCCTACTGCCCCTACCACAGAGCTACCTCTGTAAGATGCAGCCCCGTGGTAACAGCAGATGCCCATCAGAGCTAGGTCGCAATCGCTCGCCACTCATTCCTATGCCTAGCACGCTCTCTTGCTTCCTTCACATCCATCCTTCTATCATTCAGGGCTCTCCTTACTCCATCCACCCACCCAAACCTAGGCCTCCCTCTAGCATTTCTCACATCAACTCTCGCATTCATCACCTTTTTCAGCAGTCTTTCATCATCCATCCTTTCCACATGGCCAAACTATCTCAGAACATTCGTATCTACTCTGGCTGCAATTTCTCTCCTCACACCCGTTCTTGCTCTCACCACTTCATTCCTAACCCTATCCAACCGAGATACACCAATCATACTCCTTAGGCATTTCATCTCAAACACATTAACTTTCCGTTTCTCACTTACTCTCATACCCCATAACTCTGATTCATACATCACAGTTGGCACAACCACTTTCTCATACAACACTTTCTTAACATTCATTATCCAACCCTCTATTCTTCATCACTCCTTTCAACGCACCCAGCACTTTACATCCTTCATTCACTCTGTGACACACATCTGCTTCCACTCCACCATTTGCAGCTATAACCGA
>JAXCGZ010005764.1:135000-137500 GCA_037179515.1 Halocaridina rubra
CCCTCAGCCTCTCATCATAACTGAGATTGCGTATTTCTGGCACCAGTTTCGTGTCGTCTTTGAACTTTTCAATCTTAGCTATGTGCTTTTTCAAGTGTGGATTCCAAAAGGGGGCTGCATATTCGAGTTTTGGCCTCACATAGGTTACATAAATATTACTGAACATTTCCTTGTATAAGTGCCTGAAGGCTACCCTTACATATGAAAAGAATGCATATGCTGCCCTTACTATACCATTTATATGTATTTCTGGATACAAATCTGCCAGTATATTTACTCCTAGCTTCCTCTCATTTTCTGTCTCTTGAAGTTGTATTCCAGCCACTGAGTAGTCAAGTATGGGCCTTCTTGCACTTGTACCCATTCTCAATACCTTACATTTTGAAGTACTGAATTTCATTAGCCACTTTTCTGACCACGCATACAGAATATTTAGATCCTCCTGAAGTTCTCTACCATTGTTCTCGTTTTTTACTTTCTTCATCATCTGCAAACATATTCATGAATGAATTTACAGACTCTGGTAGGTCATTTACATATACAAGGAACAAAAGTGGCCCTAAAACTGAACCCTGTGGAACTCCACTACTAACTCTTCTCCATTCAGACACTGAGTGTCTTGCTCTAACCCTCTGTTCCCTTCCTTCTAAGTAAGCTTTTATCCATTCCAAAACATATCCACCTATTCTAGCCATTGCTTGCAGCTTCCTAATAAGTCTCCCATGTGGAACAGTGTCAAACGCTTTCTGGAAGTCTAGGAATATGCAATCTGCCCAGACCTCTCTTTCCTGTAAGATTCGGCGTACCTCATCATAAAGTACTAATAAGTTTGTTACTGTTGATCTACCTTCTCTGAAGCCATGTTGCCTCACTGACAAAAAGTTGAAGGATTCCAAGTGAAGAGAGATATGTTTCCTTAGTAGTTTTTCCATAACTTTACAAACTATGCTGGTCAAGGAAACTGGTCTATAGTTCAGAGCCGTATCCCTCCTTCCCTTTTTGAAGATAGGTATCACTTTTGCTTGTTTCCAGCATCTTGGAATCTCCCCTGACTCCAGTGACTTTTTAAAAATGATACTTAGTGCCACTGATATTGAGTTTGCGCATTTTTTAAGCACAAGAGGGGATATGTCATAAGAAACTGTAGCTTTATGAACATCTAAATCCATCAGCGCTTTGCATACCTCTGTGGCTGTAAGGTTGATGTTCTCTAATGCCGGCAATTGAGCTTCTATCTCTGCAATCTGAGGGGGTGGGATATTTTCTACTGTAAATACTGACTGAAACTCCTTGTTCAATTCTTAGCAGATCTCTTCATCCGTCTCAGTGATGCTCTCATTCGCTCTCTTTAGTCTTAAAACCTGTTCTTTTACCTTCAGTTTTCCTCTGATAAAGCTGTGGATAAGCTTGTGATTTTCTTTAGCCCTCCTGGTGATGTCCCTCTCATAGTCTCTTTCTGCCTCTCTCCTTTTAATTAGGTAGTCATTTCTTGCTCTTTTGTAGGTTTGCCAGGCATTTATGTTTTTTCTCCTCTTATACCTTTTCCAGCATTTGTCTCTCCACTCCTTAGCGCTTTTACACTCATTATCGAACCATTTCTCTCTGGCATGAATTACACCTACTTTGGTGACAGGTATGCAGCAATCTACTATCTTCCCATATTTCTCACAAAAGATGTCATACATTTCTTGTACAGATTTGTTGTAAAATAAGGTTCTCCAGTCAATAACTGCAAAAAAGCTCATTCATTTTGATGTAATCTTCTTTCGGATAGTTCCTCCTCATGTCCTCAGTGCCTCTACTCTCAGGAAGAATATCTTCAATGATATACTCCATCAACAACACACAGTGGTCACTCTTTCCAATTGGTGGTTCATACTCAATATTTTCAATATCCAACACATTATCTGTGAACACTAGATCAAGTAGTGATGGCTCATCCCCACCCCTGGCCCTTGTTGGTTCCATTACATGTTGGTGTAGGAAATTCCCTTGTACGCAATCTAGGAATCTTGCCCCGAATGAGTCCTCACCACTGTGTGGGTCAAGATTTATCCAATCTATCTCTTTATGATTAAAGTCTCCCATAATCAAAATCCTACATTTTTTTTCCCGTGCCATGTTGATAACTGAGTTTATGACTTCAATAGTACCTATATGACTTTCCTCATAAACTTCAAGCATATTTTGGTTCCTTGGTGGGTTGTATACAACAGTTATTATAATGCTCTCTGACCCAGTATTTATGCGAGCAATAAGAAATTCCCTGAACTCACTTTCTATAGCCAAGTTTATTTCTTCAACTTGAATCCTCTCACTTATGAGCAGTGCTATCCCTCCACCAGTCCTCTCAGATCTTTCAACCCTTAGTATTCTGAAGCCCTTAGGAAAAACTGTGACACTGTTTATGTCCTCACTCAACTTAGTCTCTGTAATTGCTACTATATCTGCCTTACTGTTGTGAATCCTATCTTTTAATTCTACTGCCTTACCAGCTAAT